>JAVJIF010007633.1:0-218461 GCA_038442645.1 Agave tequilana
ATTGTGATCGTCATCCCTCTCGTTGGAGGGGTCTCGTATTTATACAAGTGGGTGTTTTGGATAGCGTTACAGAGTTCTCTCCTAAGTCCTAACTGAGTATCTATCCAATCTTAACTGCTTATCTTGGAGGTGGTTGGAGCCATACATCTTGATTTGAATTAGTAAAGCACCTATTTGTCTTTATCCAGTGGTCTCCATCCAGCTGTCAATGTGATTGATTCGTTCCCGAGCGGTAACTGTTGTGTTCAAATGAAAATTTGACTTGGAGATAGGGGTGATACTTATAATTGACTTTATCTCTATCCCATGACCGCTTGGACCGCTCGGAGTTTGGATGAGATTAGAACTCTTCTCTGGAGATTCTGAAAACGGCCACGTGTCGCATGATTGCCCAAGGGCTGGATGGACACGTGCCGTGGTCTCGAGGAGATCAGAAATCACCGCTATAGCTAGTTTGCTCTATAATAGTTTTCTTTTGCAAGTATTACATATTGTCACGTTCCGCAATATTGATCACGGTGTTGGGCGTGCACAACAGTTATTGTCGTAACTTAAATATTGGTGTCAATAATGATCATAGCTGTCGTATCACAATAATTGGTATCAGAGCTTGAGATTGGCGATAAGCATATGTTGAAAATTGAAATTTCTGCGAGCAAGTTTGAGGTTGAGAAATTCAATTGTAAAGTAAACTTGTTTATGACAAAAGAGGATGAAGGCATTATTGGTGGTGCAACAGGTCTTCACAAACCTTGCAGAAAAAAGTCAGCAAAACCTGTAGGTACGTTAAATGAGAATTGGGAGGGGATGTATATAAAAGCGGCAAGCGATCCAATTATGTCTCGCAGACAAGGTCATGTACAACATGATGGATGAAAAACGGCTACGAGTTTGTGGTCAAAGTTAAAAAACGTTGTAAATGATAAAGAGCTTCTCCAACAAGCTGTACTTGAAGAAACAACTGTATGGGCTACGCATGAAGGAAGAGACAACAGTGTTAGAGTATCTGAACTTCTTCAATAAGGTCATCAGCGAGCTGCTAGTTGTTGATGTCAAGTCGACGAGGAGGATAAGACATTAATACGTCCTCACTTCAGATTCATAAGATCATATCGTAACCATCATGCTCTGCGGTAAGAAAACTCATCTTGGAGGTCACGTCAACTCTGATGAGAACATCACATTAGTGCTAATTGTTTTTGTCTTAGTTTATTTGAATTCTTTTATTGTGTTTTTCATTGGTTATATCCGAAAACTGAACTTTTTGTAAAGCCTATAAATAGACCATTGACTTTTATTATTATGAGACAATAATGAATTAAAAAAATTCAGTTAAATTTCATGAGCCTTGAGTTCTTGAGATTAGAGTGTGACACCCGTAGTGAGGGGTGAGAAGCCCAAATTTATCCTCCTTTCCTACGTCTTTCAACCTTAATTCCCTTTTGATTTCTTTCTTTTAAACCATAATTCCCAAATTCTTTAATTTGAAGGTGATTGTGATCCAGTCTATTTTATATAAATTTGGTATCAGAGCAATTAGTTTTCAACCCCCCCTTTAATTTTCATCTCCCTCTCCTTCCAAAAAAACCTAGTTCTTTCTTCCCCCAACCTAGTTTTTCTTAAAAAAGAGAAAAAAAGGGAAAAAGAGAAAAAAAAATCAAGATCTGAAATACTAATCAGATCCAAAAAAAGGTTACTGTTCAAAATTTGGTTTAAAATTCAGCTGAAAATCCAAAAGAATTCCTAGATTATATTGTTCCTCTCCCAACTTCCCCTCCTCATCTCTCCTGTAACACAAAAAAACTTAACCCAACTTTTTCGCCGTCGCGGTCCCGCCGACCTCTCTCTGCCTTCACCGCCGACAACCCCTCGTCTTTCTCCATCATACTGCAATCCCGACAGTCGACAACTCCCTTCCTTTTCATCATCTTCTTCTTCCTCCTTCCCAGACCCATCAACAAGCACCCAACCACCAGTTGCACCTACCATCGCCACATTCACGCTACCGACCCCGCCACAGCACCTCCTTTGTCGGCCCTCATCGCTTTCTCCGCTCACTCGCGGCCTCGGCACGATGTTGCAAGTCTTCACTGTTGTCAAACTTGCCTTCAGCATTGCCTGCCGCCAGATCAGCCCTCTCTATCGCCATCGTCTCCTCTGTCTCGCCGTCGCTTCAGCTCGCGACCATTGACTCTCTCACCGGTAACCTGTGAATACCCTACGCCTCGTTGACAGATCTTGTTGGTTCCTCTTCACCGCGTTGACCTTGCCAACACTAGGCCTCGCCAAACGATGTCACCACCGCCTGATCTCGCCCTCGCCGAGATCTTCGTCATCGCCACCTAATCACTACTTTCTACCTTTAGATCCATTGTCTTCATCGCCGTCAAGATCCGTCGCCAAGCCACTATATCAGCTTAGGATCGGGAGAGGAGAAGGGATCATCAAGTTGTTGGGTTAAGCGAATCTAAACCTGTTTCATTAAACCCGATAAAGATTAAGTTGCTGGGTTTAAATCAGATCATATTCATCTAACCCGACTCGTTACAACCTGAATTCAACCCGTTACTATTGCCATCATCTGCTGACATCACCGAGCTGACTCAATTCAGCCGAGTTGACTCAGTTCCTGCACTCAGTCTAAGTTCCACAACTCACTTTAGTCTTTCGGAGGCTACTGAGCTCATTTCAAGGCTGAATCGAGCCGTTTTCAAAGTAGCAGATTCTTGGAGATTAGAACTAAGTATCTACAATCTTCCTATCTAGGTTTGAGCTTTAGTCGTCTACCAGATTCAGCTCAGCAGATCAACACAGCAACAGTCCAAAGCTTGTTTCTGGCTCGTATTGCGCCGTTCTTGAGGGAGCCATCTTTCACTTTTTATTACCGCTATCTAGGATTTTTTTTGCTCTCCAATGTGGGTATTCTTCTGAGGATTCTCAGAGAAATTTCGTGCTTGGCCGTGAATGACTCACCCCTTGGTGATATCTTAACTTGAGTTGAATTGTTACTTGCAACTACTATTGGATTGTGATAATATGTTGATTGAATTATTATTTGCTTCTATTTAGTGGTTGAACTATTGTTTGTTACTTTTCATCATTTTAAGAGTGCATTTTTTTGACATTTAGAACTTGAACTTTTTAAGATATTTTTATTTTTACTTAGTGCATGCATTTAGCTTATTTGAGTCTATGAAGTTGCATTACATCTGCTTGATTGTTTGACTTGTATTTGTGTCTAGATTGGTGCATATTTTCACACGAGTTATCAAAAAAGGACTTGCACTAGAAGTGACCATGAGAGTAGTTGTGCCCATAATTGGCGTGCTAGGAAAGAAAAAATAGCACATAGATTTAAGCTAGAGGATCTTAAATTTGATGATTTTGGTGATCCTAGTGTTTTTAGTGATTGACTAGTCAATATGGAATGCTACTTTGAATGGTATAGGCTTCCTGACGCGACTAGAGTCTTATTTACTAGGAAGAAACTCGTAGGATTAGTAGGAATTTATTGGGCTTAGATAGTAAGAGATTGCGTGAGACGTGAGGTTATCATAGAGTCTTGGGAAGAAATGAAAGAAAAGCTTACAGAGATGTACCTTCCCGACTATTATAAGAACCACTTTTTAGACCAGTTACACAACCTCTGTCAAGGTCATATGTCCGTTCAGAATTACATAGATATATTTGAGGACTTAACACGTCATTGTGACTTGAGAGGCACCATTCCCAGACTATAAATAGATTTGTTTCAAGCTTAAGATCTAAAATAAAGCGTGCATGATCATGAGCTTCCATGATGCGAACACCCTTGAAGAGGCTTTTGACTTCGCTTTAAAAATAGACATGACTTTCAAAGTATTACTCATTGCCAAAGCCTGAGGGCAGTGTTCTAAGTGTGAGGGATATGGACATTATGATTATTAATGCCTTTCAGAGAGTTGACACGTTAGAATTGTGCCTAGTGAAAATATTGATAATTAGAAAGTTATTGAGGATGTCAACATTCTTCTTAAGATTGCTAGCATTGTCGAGGATACATTAGTTAATTCTGGTGTGCCGATTATTGATGAGGTCCACGTAACTTCTGATAGTACTAGTGATGACGTGGATAGGATAGTCGAATCTAATGTACCCGTAGTACCTAGTAGTTCATTCGGGTTTCCTTATGTTGATTATGAGTTTATGGTCGTCCCTGCTGAATTATCTTCTAGTGAGTCATCTGAGTTTCTTAGCATTATTCACTAGATGATTTCTGGTGATCATTTTACTTGTTGCTTATAGTTTGTGCCTAAGTCTAGTATACCACCGTTAGAAGAGTTAGATGTGTGTCGGCCTAAGCATCCCTTATATCTCTTTTTCTATTGTTAAGAGTTATCCCTAAAGTTCTTACTGCATTGCATTTGACTGTTACACATGATGATGATATCAATAGACAGTAAATTGCAATGAAAACTATAAATTTTCTGTATACCATATAGTTTGTTGCAGGAATTTGCAGTTGACAGAGATAATTTATACGAGTCACTTTGAGATTGTGAGGAAGTCACACGCTTGGCGCACAGGTTCTCTTGGAGTTCTGAGGAGACTTGTTCTCATGACTGACGAGTTGAACATCTCATGAGATTCTGGTATCAGCTCCGTCTTCAGTTGGGATGATGTGCCTCTGTCTACTATTAGTGCTTTAATCGAGCTACCATCTTTTACAGGTGACCCGTCACGGAAACCAGCTCTACCTCCACCGCCATAGTCTCGACGTGATGTACCGGTGATGCTGTCACGACCACCACCTTAACCCGATTGAGATGCTTCGTGAGGGGAGCTCTCACTCGACAGGGCCAAGTTTTTCTCACCCCTAGGGAAATGATGAGCACATTACACCAGTGCTAGTTGTTAAGAAAGAGAGGAAGGTGACAGTGCATAGGAGAAGGCACTTTCTTGTAATCTTATGGGATTCAAGGGGAAGTTGAATACTCTTGTGGGAATCAAGGAAAATGTTAGATCTCTTGTACCAAGTTTATTAATAATACTCTCTCAAGTTCTCTCCTTGTAGATTTAGGCCAAGTTTGGGATGAACCATGTTAAATCCTCATGTTTTTTTACTCTTCTATCTCGGTATTATTAGTTTGCTTTATAATAGATTTCTTTTACAAGATTACATATTGTCACGTTTTGCAACATCGTCACGGTCTTGGGCGTGCACAACAATTATTGCCATAATTTGATTTTTGGTCTCAATAATGGTATTATAGGTGTCGTATCACAACAATTGGTATTAGAGCTTAAGGTTAACAATAAGGCGATATGTCGAAGATTGAAATTTCTGCGAGTAAGTTCGAAGTCGAGAAATTCAATGACAAAGGAAACTTTGGTTTATAATAAAAGAAAGTGAAGGCGTTGTTGGTGCAACATGGTCTACATAAAATTTTGCAGGAAAAGTCAGCAAAACCTACAAGTACATCAGATGAGGATTGAAAGAAGATGTATCTAAAAGCGACAAGCACGATCCAATTATGTCTTACAGATGAGGACATTTACAACGTGATGGATGAAGAAACGGTTAAGGGTTTCTAGTTAAGGTTAAAGACATTGTATATGACAAAGAGCATCTCCAATAAGCTGTACTTAAAAAAATATATATGGGTTACACATGAAGAAGGGACAACGGTGTTGGAGCATTTGAACTTCTTCAACAAGTCATCGGCGAGCTGCTAGTTGTAGATGTCAAGATCGACGAGGACAAGGCGTTAATGCTGCTCAGTTTGCTTTCAGATTCATACGATCATATCGTAACCATCATGCTCTATACAAAAAAATTCTCATTTTGGAGGTCACGTCAACTCTCTTATCTAATGAGATAAAAAACGTCAAATCAAGTTGAGCATGAAGGGTTGAGTTTGGTATTCATGGGAATGAAAGGAAGGTCCAAGTTCATTGAAGGCGTGTCAGTTTTGTCACAAGAAGGTCAATTGAAAGAAGGACTGCAAGCATCAATAAGAGTGGTTGAAAAAGAAATGACAAGCTGCGGAGACAGACGTAACAATAAACAATGTTGACATCGAAGTATTAATGGCTTCCTATGTTGAAGATAACACTTCTCAAGGTAAAGGCTGGATATTTGATTCTGATAGTACGGTTCATGTATGTTCTCAGAAGGAGTTGTTAACTCTTTGATTGTAAAAGAGGAAGGGACTATCAAAATGATGGATGGCTCCGCTTGCGAGGTCATCGGCACTGAGACAATCAATGTTACAGATGGGACGGTGCGTGCTCTGGAGGCGGTTCTATATGTCACGGACGCATGATACAATCTAATATCTATACGGATGCTCGACGAAGAAGGATGCCAGATCCAACTGCAACAAGTCGTCGTCACGGTTAGCCAAGGAGACAGAGTAATCATGGATGGAGAGAAGTGTGAAAAATATACAAGCTGAAGGAAGGAAACTCAATTCAAGGTGGAGTTTCAATGCCAAAGCTTGGAAGGGAGCTCATCGCGAGGTTAAGCTTTAAGGAATATTGTGACGGGACGTGAACCGATTCAAAGTGTTGCAGGAAAGAGAAATGGTGCATTCAGACGAGGCTCGAGATGGTCCAAGACATGACGATGAATCAGCTAAAGGCTCTAAGGAGAGGGGACAAGAATAAAGGTTTCATGGTACAGTTACATATAATTTAGGAAAGAATCGATACAATTTCAAATTTCCAAAGTGTTTTACTAAAAGTTTGAAAAGCAAGTCAATGTGGCGATGTTTTCAACAAGAGATGATGGTCCAAGATGATCCAATCGAATTAGAAAAGAAAGAAAACTTGAAAAATAAGTAGATTAAGAAATTTATGTGGCAGTCGACAAGCCTATCGACTGCAAACAAAGGGATGTCGACAGGTCTGTCGACAACAATGAATAGAGAAAACCCAAATTTTAGATTTTTGACAGGTCAGCGGCCTGTTGTCGACATGCCTAAGAAGGCTATCGACGGCTGAGGCCCAAAACAGTTTTTTCAGTTTTCTTTTCAGGCACGTTCAGGTTCCCTTTCTGGTGAAGTTCGAATAGGAATTAATTCTTATTCAATGAAAATTTGTTGTTAAAATTAAAGAGTCTAGAATTTTTTTTAGATCAAGAAAGTCAATTCCTACAAAGATTAATCAACTTCTTCAAGCATCCGACGGCCAAGATCATCTCATAGTACTAAAGGGTTTGGATTGTAAGACTTTATAAATAAAGATTGTAACTTAGTACATTGTAACACAGAAAGTGAGAGGAAGCAAGAAAGAGAGGAAGGTAACGCTGCATAGAAAGAAGGTATACTTTTGTAATCTTGTGGGATTCAAGGAGAACGTGAATATTCTTTTGGGAATCAAGGGTAAGGTTAGATCTCTTGTACCAAGTTTATTAATAAAATTCTCTCAAGTTCTCTCCCTGTGGATGTAAGCATGTTTGGGCCGAACTACGTTAAATCTTCGTGTTCTTTTCTACTCTTTTGTCTTGGTATTATTAGTTCGCTCTATAATAGTTTTCTTTTACAACTATTACATATTTTCACGTTCCGCAACATCGATCACGGTCTTGGGCGTGCACAACAGTTATTGTCATAAACCGATTGTTGGTCTCAACAATTGGTATCATAGCTGTCATGTCATAACAATCTTAATATGAAGACTAAACATATATATTAGGTGATGAAAGTGAAGTTGTCAATATAAGTGTCGGGAGCTTAATTGATCAAGACCATCAAGGGAAGATGTGGAGTAAAAACATGCATAGCAAATATCTTTATGTTAAAGTGTAAACTTCAACTAAAAAAGCACAAAAGCGTAAACTTTGTATGAAATAGTGTAAGTTTTGTATAAAATATTGTAAATTTCATAGTTTACGGCTTTACTCTATAGGCTATGTAGAGAACTATCACTGCTATGCTTCAAAGGGCACCAAAGCAAAGCTTCGTAGTGAGTTTTTTGAAACATTACTTAAGTCATTTTAGATAAGAGCGGGAAACAAATTTGTGTGAGAGAGAGAGAGAGAGAGAGAGAGAGAGAGAGAGAGAGTTGTGGGAAAAAAGAAAGAAAAAGCAAATCCAATTTTCTGTCTTTTGAAATTACTGAAACAATATTGTTTTAAAGTTATATCTCTAAAGTTTCATTGTAACAATAAATATAATTCTGAGATGGGCAAAACTGTAAATGGAATCTGTTTGGAATATTCCAACTTGTGCTTTTTATAGTATAGATATATTTTTCTGGTTTTAAATTGTGTATATTTGTTCTTATTGCATATAATTTAGTTTATATATTGAGATTGATTTGAGATAAATGGGCTTCTATACTATGTTTTAAGCTTGTCATTGTTTGAGATGTTTTGTGTTAATATATTTTTGATCAACTTTATTTGGGATGTTGAATTTATGGGGTAAGTTTGTGGTTTGCATGACCGGGTGAGCTGCATTTTCTTGCTCTTCTTTGTACTGAAGGAGTTGTACACCTCTAGGCTCTTTTTATTTTTTTTTCTCATCTATTTTGTTGAGTTAGTACAAATTTTGTTACTTCTCTCTCTCTCTTAAGATGAATGGAGGTTGGTGTTCCCTCCAAAAAAAAAAAAAAAAAGTTTAGGAGATTGGTGTGTTGTTTGCTTTCAATATAGCTTTATTTTTGTGAAACTGGGTGGTAATCATGCTGTTAATGGTGATGGCATCATCCTCTGAGTCTAATTCTCTTTATAGCACCAAAATAAAGAAATTGGAGAATTGAAACTTGTCATGTCAGCATTTGATATCCAATTCCTCCTTCCAGTTTCCTTCTGCCAAACAAGGTTTTGAGATTGGGGTTACAATTTCAGTCCCAGTTTTATCAGAGTTTGAGTGGAATCATCAAAAGCCCAATTCCTTATTTGTTCCCTCTTGCCAAACATGCAAGGTATATATCACAACAGACTCCTCCACAATTGTTTTTCTATCTTCTTCATTACTTTCCCTACAAATGAGTCTTTTTCTAACGCTACAAACTGCTTTCACTTCGCACTTCAATGAGCGGCAAGTGAATTTATAAAGAAACATTTCTGAGATACTCATCCTTTTCTAAATAGATTAGGCGAAACTCTAATGTAATCCATTGGACATTATTTCTGGAATTATTGGATTTTTAATCTAGAATTTGAATCATTTTAACTGCAGGTTTTGATTAAAAGCTGGATCAGGTTTTCCCTTTCGTCCTCTATGGGAGCATTGTTTTCCCCCAGGTATAAAGGCTTTGTCTAATCATTTTACCTGTCCGAAACTTGTTGTCTTATTTCTTTTGGTGTAGCAAAATGTCTTGTCTTCTAATTTTCTAAAAAGGTTTTTTTTTAAATGCAGGGTGAAGGTGTGAGCCAGCGTGTCAAGAAGCAGCGGCAAGCACAATTGGTTCTTGATGAGCCAAGTGGAATCCAGACCATTTTGGTTAGAGTTTCCATCTATATTTGTTTTGTTGTTTCTTGACGAGACGACCACCTCTTTTTTATGTGAGAACATTTGACAAGTAGTTGGTGATGTTAGGCTGAATTTCTAGTTGATGTTGGGAGTTGGAACATATGAAGGTATCAATATATGTAGGATCTGTTTGGATATTTAGTTTAATTGGTTCTGGTCCACATACAAGGATACCTGATATGGTGCATGTTAATCAATTTTGGGGTGATTCTTTGCAATGGCGGCTCAATCTCTAGGGAGGCCTTAGGCGAAAGTTTTAAAGGGGCCCTCTTACAATATACTTTAAATAAGTAATTAATATTAACTAATATTTTATGTAATCAATATTTTATCGAAAAATAATTCTTCCAGCTTTTGAGATGCAAAATTTTTAATCAAATTTTTGTATTCAAGCTTTGCTAACGCATCTTTTTTTATAGAGCAGTTGCAGGCCCTGTCGTCAGTCTGGGGTCTCGGCGACGGAGGCGGTGAAGAGCAAGGCAGCAGCACATAGAGAGAGAGAGAGAGAGAGAGAGAGAGAGAGAGTTCTAATTTTGAGAAATTCTCTAATTATAACGAAGATGGTGAAGAGCAGGGCAACACATAAAGAGAGAGATTTTTAATTTTAAAAAATTCTCTAATTATAATTAAATAGTTAGGGAGAGTGAAAAAACTCAAGCTTTTCCTCATAATATAAAAAATGAAGAGGAAAAAAATCAAAAAAGCGTGGATGACAAGATTCAAACTCGAGCAGGCAAAGCCCACTAATTTCTAGTAATGCCTGATACCACTCCGGCACCCCCGGTTGAACAAACAAAAAGAAATTTGTATATTTTATATTTTTTATTTTAATAAATACTAATTTACACTATTATTTTGGAGGCCCCACTATATTTAGGGCCCTAGGCGACCGCCTCATTCGCCTAGGGGTTGAGCCGCCCCTGATTCTTTGGTGCATTTGAAAGTTACTGTCAGTGAAGTGTGTGTGTGTGTGTGTGTTTTTTTTTTTTTTCAAAAGAAGAAACTCACGGTTAACCTCGCGTCTATACACACACCCTATTCACATATCCACTCGCAGGGATTTGAGCCGGAGACCACTGTGGCCTGACAAGCGGGCCACTAGCGGGGGACAAAATGTGTATGGCGTTGATGTATCATTTAGAGTTGTTAGCAGGTGGAAGAAAAAAAACACACGAAATAGAGTTTACAAAGAATTTGGATATGGTGAAGCAGTCTATGATATGTCCCTAGAAGAAGGGGCTCATAGTAGGTAGCTGTTTGACAAGTATAGTCTGCGTCATATTGCTGATTTGGAAATTCTCTTGATATTTTTTTGGCTTATTTTCTTAATACCTACGTTTTATTAAAATATCCCCTCAATTTCTGAAATCCTACTATATCCTCTTGAATTATATGGTTCTCATTTTACTCCAAAACGTCATTAACAGTGGGAGTAAAGTTACATTATTGTACCTCCTCTCACAGAAAGAAATCGAAACGTGTTATTTTTTTATCTCAAAACCCCCAGCTCACCCACCCACTGGATGGTGGGGTCCCCGCCACCGGGACAGATGATGATGATGCCACGGCCGCATCCGACGGCAGTGACGGTGGCGACAACGACTGCTGCTGCTCCGCAGTTAAGAATGAAGTTTAAAATGTAATAAAGATGGATTACAGAGCCAAAACCATCTTCTGATGATCAGGATCCTGTTAACTTTGTACAGAAGCAAAGCCATCCATTTCCAAAGAATGGCCTGAGACCAAATCTCATAAATTTTTTTCATTTTTTCCCTAGAGAAAGACCAAGACACTGCAAATTCATCATCATTTGAAACTCGAATCAACAAACTTTCAATAATGAACTAAAAAATAAAAATTTCATTCAGTTTGCCAAATCACAAATTACAACAAAATAGTCCAGCAAAGACTTACAAAAGAGAATAGTTACAATAATAATCAAATACACATCTAAAATACAAAACCACATTTAGAAAAATTACATCAACTTAGTACATGATTTAATCAGAATAAGAATTTGACAAATTGAATAATACAATATATGCAACCTAAGCCCATCATCTATTACGATGGATGGAACTTGCTCGTCAACCACCATGGACGGTGGAGCTGCTCAACACCGATGAGGCTGCTAGGATTTTTCCATTCAAAGATAGTGGAAATGACTCTGTACACCGACGGATGTGGTCTAAGAGATGGAACAATTGGAAGAAGAAAGGAGAAAGGGTTGATCTTAACCTTAGATGAAGAAGAAGAACAGAAAAAAGAATTGGGTGTTTTTAACTTAAAAACATAAAACCACGGGGGTATACAGTATTTTGCTCAAACAAATATCACGTGTAAGTCACGTGACTAACATTATAATGGTCACTTAACGGAAGGGGTTTTGTGAGAATTTTAAGAATAGTTCAATGGGGTATAATGAAATTTCAAAAGTTGAGTGAGGTATTCTGAGAAAACCGTATAAGTTGAAGGGGTATTAGGAAAATAAGCCTTTTTTTTTTGACGTGAAAAACATCATCATTGCTATTACGTCAAAACTTTGAAACTGTGGTGCGTAGTTTTGACGTGAAATCCAAATTTAGATTGCTTTGATGCCATTTTAAAAGTTCATAAACCTTAATTGTATTAAAATTCTAAAGCTGTGGTAAAGATTAAAAATGGAGTTTTAGGATTTAGGTTTCTAATAAATCTTTTTTTTTTGTATATTAGTTCCTAACATTATCATATTTGCATATTAGTCTCCCACAATTTATGTATCACATGTTATAAGCTCTTCTAGCTAAAAATATTATCCCAAAAAAAAAATATTCTATTACTGCTTAGTTGTGTTAGCATTTTTACCTTATTATCTCTTTTTTCACTAACTTCATCGATCCAAATTACCACACAATCTTCTTGTCATCCTTTTTTTTATTTATTGGCTTTTGCTATTGGTCCTTCTCTTATTGCGAAGAATTTTTCTTCAAAAGTTTTTGTTTAATGTCATTTGGTTGACTCTTTCTCAATCATGTAAGTCCAAAATTTCAGACAAATTTATAATTTAACATTCTAGTTAGATTTTTAGGTAAATTGCACAAAACTCTTCTTTACTATTGGGGATGTTGCGCAAAACCCCCTACACTACCAAAACCTGCAACTTGCCCTCCCGTAAGCTAACTCCATCAGGTTTGCTGTTAATAAAAAAGCACGTGCATAGCAATTAAAATTCTAATTATCAACTAATCTTTATTTTTAATTACCACAATTAATTAACTACTAATCATAATTAAAATAAATAACTAATAAATTAAAAAATTAATTAAAAGAGTGGGCCCGCCCTCTCCCCTCCCTCCTCCTCACCGCCGCCTGATTTGATGGCTGACGAGGAGGAGGGAGGCTGACGAGGAGGAGGGAGGGGAGGCTATCCCGCCCCTTCCCCTCCTCCCCTCAACCCCCGGATTTGGGTGGCGAGGGGAGGAGAGAGGAGGTGGAAGTGGGCCCTTCCCTCCCTCTCCTGCCTTCTTTCCCAGGCTGGCCCTCTCCCGCCGCCCGATCTAGGCGGCGAGGGGGGGTGAGGGGAAGGGGCGGGCCCCGCCTCCTCTCCCTCCTCCTCGCCACCGCCAAATCTGGCGGTAATGAGGAAGGAGAGGGAGGGGAGGGCCTTCATCGACGCAAACTGCCACGCAATTTTCTTGTCATCTTTTTTTTTTTGGTTATTGGTTTTTGCTAGTTGTACTTTTCTTATTATTAATATATTTTTTTAAAATTTTTGTTTAATGTCATTTAGTTGACTCTTTCTCACTCATGTAACTCCAAACTTCCAGGCAAATTTATAATTTAATATTCTAATTAGATTTTTATCATGATTATTTATGATATTTGGACAAAATAAATAGTAAGAAACTAATATTAAGTGAACCTCATGCTATCAGGTACCAATATTCAAATATAATATTATTAAAGACTTAATATCAAAACAAGAGACTTGATAGGATCTAGTCTTAAGAACCCATTAAATATATATTTAAACAAAAACCGTGAGATAACATCAGTGATGCCAACAAAAGGACGGCTAACCAAAGCCACACAGTGCCCATTTGAACTCCTTGTCCATCTTTTAATGTCTATCAATAAAAAGAGAAGGGGAAAAAATATTTAAAAGGAACAACACTGTTTTGTCAGCAATGAGATGGGGTTAATTTTAAGATCAAGAGCACGTTTTAATTTATACCTTTTATGGAGCTTTATCACTTTAAAATACATTTTTCCCCCCTTAATTAAACAGTCATTATCCCATCCTTTTGTATCCCTATTAGCTGATAGTAACCAAGCTAGAGACAATGAAAGTGAGAGTTTATCAATTTACACTTTATTAAATGTGATGGTGTCTATGGGGAAAAAAAAATTATATGCCCCTCTCTTTAATACCATCCAAACTTAGAGCAAGCACTCTCTCACTAATGAAAAATGCCCTACCTTCTCAAAATCAGCCAAGAGAATTAAAACAATGCAATTTCTTCTGTTTCTGAATGATCAAATAGATCCAGCCACGAGAGAAGAAACAATAAGAGAGACGGGGATCAGTGACCCGAATGTCTTTATAAAAATATGGGTTAATTAAGAAAAACACCCCTGTACTACTGGAATAGTTTACACCAAACACCCGTATGCCACCAAACCTTACATTTTGCATTCAAACTGTTAAGTAGGGTCATGTGCACTGTATGTGTCCTTCTAAACCCCAACCCTCTTAATTTAAGAAGTTAATACCACTTTACAAAAAATTAGGTGGTTGGTGTAAAGTGTAATATGCTGGTTTAGGGGGCTAGCTTCTTAAATTAAGAGAGTTAGGGTTTAGGTGCACGGGACCCCACTTAACGGAAAATTGATGGTGTCAGCCGCCGGGAGTGCAAAATGTAAGTTTTCATAGTATAGGGATATTTGGTGCGACTACTCCGATAGTACAGGGGTGTTTTTCATAATTAACCCTAAAAATATTTATGATTTTGCCAAGAGTCCTGTTGGTATTATTTTCATTATCTTTCTCATATGTACTATGTTGGCCCAAAGGCCATTAACCCTAGTTTTGATGATAACAAAACATATGTAGTTATGTTTTTAACAGTTTCGTTTAACAAAGTTTCAGGTTAACTCTTTGTTGCATTTCGGCTTCATCACAAGATTCACACGTTTGGAAGCCAAGAAGATGTCGATCTCAGAGCTTAAGCACATAGACGAGCTCAAGGATCAAGATTGTACGAGAAAACTATATCAAGATTTGTATTTTTACTTTTTTCATTTTAGATAAGATTTATAGTCGTTTGTTAAAACCAAGATATAGGTTGATAGCTCTTTTGGGATTGACACACACATATCTTTCACATTTCTAAAGTATTTTATAAAGAGTTCAAAATATTTCTCTTTTCCGTTTTCAAAATAGAGTTTCGAAAAACGAGTTTCGGAAAAAACTGATTTTCGATTAGAAAAGTGTTTTTATAAAATATAGTTCTAACTTTGTTTTGTGTTGATCCGTGATCACACACTAGTTCTGTCAAGTCCCAAGAACTTTATTTTGTGTTTAAAAACAAAGCATATTTTTGTCGGAAAAAGATTGGTTTCAAAAAGATCTTCAAATCAGTTTTTTGGCCCAAAGTCGGTCGACCGACCATTCGACCATAGGCAGAGCAGAATTGCTCTGTCGGTCGACCGACATGCACCAAGTGCATTGTGTGCACTTCGGTCGACCGTGCGGTCAACCGACTGCAAGAGCTTTGCTCTCGGTTGGGTCCAGTCGACCGCCCCGGTCGACCGACAGAGAGCTTTGCTCTCTGGTTAGAAAAAACGATCGACCGACAAGTCGACCACTATCCCCAACGGTCAGAAATCTGACGGTTGGCGGCGGTTGACCGGCCGGTCGACCGCTAGGAGGATTTCGTTCTAATTTTTTCCCAACTGCTATATTTTAGTTTGTATTTTTCTGGGTCTTTTCCCAACGGCTCTTTGGCTTTTCTCCTCATGTTTCCATCCACTATGGATAGTGGGACTGTAGAAAAATCCTTTAACAAGTTTGAACAAGTTTTTATAGTTGACAAGATGATTTAAATCAAGTTTTAGTCTTTTTATTAAAAGATTTTCTTTTGAGCCAAATTTCACATTCTTAATTTTTTAGCTTGAGCCTTCCCTCTACATCTTTACAAACTATTTCCACTACACAATCCCAAAGAGTTTTACCTCCTCATCTTGGTTATAAGATTGTACTTGTGAGCCTTTTGTGATCAAGTGAAGATCACCGATTTCCTTCTATTATGAAGTTGCAGAGGTTGCGGCCTCAAGTGAGCTAGTGAGCTCCGTTGTTGGTGTCGCGGCACCGCGAAAGAGGACTTATGAGTTCATTGAGTTCTAGTGAGAACTTATAACGGTTAACGATCTAGTGAGATCAGTCATAGTGAAAATCCTTCATAGTGTTGAAGGTGGGGACGTAGAGTAGTGACTCGAACCTCGAAACATATCATCGTGTTTGCGATTGTACTCTTTCTCTCTTCACTCTACACTCTCTTTACTTACTTGCACACTTATATTGTTTACCTATTTGCAAGTATTTCTTGTGTTGTAATTGGTATTTGCTAGGTTGCTAGCAAGCAAAATTTAAATCCGCATTATTTGCCATTTAGTATAGCCATCACCTATTCACCCCCTAGGTGATTTATAATTGGTATCAGAGCCTAACCCTAGTTTTGATTTAACCACCTTAGGGAGATCTTTTCATTTGGCTATATTCATTTGTTGTATTTGCTATTTGTTTGTGCACTTATACTTGTTTTCATGGCATCACATGACTTCTCTAGCATCAAGTCCCCACCCAAATTTGATGGGTTGAACTTCCCTATTTGGAAGGTCAAGATGAACCTCTTCCTCAAATTCCTAGAGGGTTAGAGTAGCTAAGGCCATAACCAAGGAATTCATTGACCTAATGGTGATGAGGATACATGGTCCGAAGCAACCGCTAAGGACTATGAGTCCAATTCTAAAGCCCAATATGCACTTACACAAGCACTAAATGATGATAATCTTTCTCGTGTAATTAATTGCAAATCCGCATATGAGGTTTGGAATGATCTAATCATTACTCCATGAGGGGACGTCGCAAGTCAAGAGATCTACAGTTGACTTGCTTCGTTCTCAAAATGAGAATTTTTACTTGCTTGAAAATGAAAGTATTGATGAGATACTTACTCGGTTCGCCAAGATTACTTATGAATTATCTTCTTTAGATGACACCATTGACAATGACTAAAAAATTCGGAAGGTCATTAAAGCTCTCCCCAAAGCTTGGGAAGTCAATGCGACAACCTTTAAGGAGCTCAACGATAAAGAGGAGATGGACTTCTCTGACTTCATTGAAAATCTAAAAACCCATGAGATGAAAATGAAGGTGAGAGAAGAAATGGAGACTCCAAAGAAAGCGATTGCTTTCAAAGCTACTCACTCCACCATCGACGAAGAAGATTCATCCGAAGATGGAGATGAAAACTTTACCGTGCGCATTAGGAAAGTGGGCAAAATGTTTTATAAGAAGGGAAGACAAAGCAACTTCCGAAGAGAAAGACATCAAGGAAGATATGAAAAGAAGAAGGAGGAAATGGGTCCTTACTTTCATTGCAAGAAGACAGGCCATCTAATTGCGGATTGCCCCTCACTTCAAGACACTACCTCCAAGAACGTGCATAAGAAGAAGAAGGCGATGGTAACCACTTGGGATGATTCGGAAACGGATTCCGAAGAGGAGATTGATACCGCACACGTTTGCTTCATGGAAAAAGGAGAGGAGACTTCTATGGTAAGTCTTGAAACCTCTCTAAAAGATGATGATTAACTATAGATGAACTTGCACAATTTTTTGAATAATTACAAAATAGATATTAAAGTTCTCTTGCACAAAATAAAAAATTGAAAAAAGAAGATGACCTTTTAAAGAATAAATTAGAAATTGTTTTCAAAGAGAAAAACGACTTATTTATTTCTTTTGAGAAAACGTAAAAGTATTTTGACAAATATACACTTGTTTGTAAGGACAAAAGCCCTAATATTGCTTTTAACAAAAATGAAGTTTTGGATATCCAAAGACGTATTGATGTTTTGGATACCACTTTGAAAAAGTGTGCATTTGACATGAACAAATTTAATTCTATGTTTCCAAAGGAAAAACTCAAAGGAAACATACATCTCATTCATCTCACATACACACACACACACACCATGAAAAACATGCACAACATGCACATACACATCAACATAAGTATGCTTTCATGTATGACAAAGTGTACATATGTACACATTGCTGCCGCAAAGGCCATTTAGCAAAATTTTGTTATGCTAAGTTAAACTTGTTAAAAAAATGTTTGGGTTCGAGAAAGTACTAACCCTATAGGACCCAAAAAGATTTGAGTACCAAAAAACACACCCAACTTGATTGATGTAGGTGTGTCGTCCTCCTTCAAGACATAGGGGGAGATGGTGCCTTGGTGGTAGATGCATCGAAGCTCAAAAGATCAACTGTCATATTGCATTGCTATCAAGAAGCACCTATTTTGGAGATTGCCTATGATTTGGTAACTTCTCCATTTGAAAATTTTATTTCTAGCTAGATCTATATATGCATAGAAATAGCTAGCTTTTCTTTTGTGTTAATATGCTTCAATTATGAATACATGATATATTTTTTTTTACTTTTATGGCTTGTTTATATTTGAGCTAGTCAGTTAACATTGCCTTTGTTCTTTACTAGCCCATAAATTGCTTGCCCATGTTTATAGTATTTTCCCATGCTCACTTAGTTGATAGATATCTTTGCATGTATGTGTACATAAATTAATTTATTTGTTCATATACATGTATATATATCTTGTTTGTATATCTATCTTGTGGTTGTGTATCATATTTAAACCATATTTAAGAAATAAATCAAGATAGCAATTGCGTGCCTCAACTCTTATCTAGAGGAATGTCGAGGAGAAGTTTAGAACCCGTTAAGAGTATTCGACTTCAATATCTTGTTTTTTTTAATTGCTTAAGATATGATTTAATTGTCAAAAAATATATTTTTAATAAAATAAAAAAATATTTGATATCATTTTCCTGTGTTTATCATGCCTATAAGATTTTTGGTGTTATTTCTTTGTTTTATGTATAAAAATATCCAAGTTAAAATATTTTTCAAAAACCCTTAAATCACATTTTCTAAAACTGATTTTTAGGTTGTCACGGTCGACCGAGTTGACCTGGAATAGGTCCGGTCGACCGGGTGGTTGACCGAAGGAACCTGTAATACAAAAAAAATATTTTTGGCCTAAGTCGGTCAACCGAGATGCTCTCGGTTAGACCCCGGTCGACCGAGAGTCGGGTCTGCTGTGTTTTTTACTCGTTTTAAAACCCTAAAATCCCTATCACTCTCTCATTTTCTCATCTCCACTGACTTTCTTTTCTTCTTCTCTCTAACTCGCTTCCTCCCATCTCTCCAAATCGCTTCCAAACTCAAATTAATCCATAAATTTGTTGGATCTCTCCTCAAAGCTTCAGATTCGCTTATTTTCAAGGAGAAATTTCGGTCTCTTCAAGGTATAATCCCTAAATTGAAATACACCTAGAGGGGGGGGGTGAATAGGTGTAGTAACTAATCTAATGACAAATGATGCGAAATTTAAAACTAATTGCAACACACTATGTGTAACCAAAAAGTGTAGCCGAATTCCCCGTGAAGAGCTTTGGATTATCTCCTCTAGATTCTTCTAAATAAGAGTTGAGGTGCTATATGAAGCTCTCTTGGTTCAACACTAGTGAGGGCACACAAACAATACCAAGCATATATATGATATGAACAATATGATGCAATGCAAGATATAAGAGAGATTGAGTTAGAGATAGTGGATCAAACGCAAACACCAAGATATGTTTCGAGGTTCGAGCCACTGCTCTACGTCCCCGCCTTCACACAGAAGGATTTCTACTATGTTCACACAGGGCCTCTCACACAGGGAACCTCCACCAAGAAATTTGCAATTACAAAGTTAGGAGTACACAACTCATCTCTCCAACACAGCCACCTCTTCACAAGAGGCAAGACACAAAGCCTAACAACAATCACCTCTACACAAGAGGGATAATGTCACAAAGCCAAACTCTACCACAATCACCTCTACACAAATGGGATGAACACAAACCCAAAGAAACACCACCTTTACACTAAAGGGATAGACACAAAGCCAAAGCAAAGAGAAGTTACAATCTTGGTGATCATAATAGACCACAAATAACTTTTCCCACAAAAATAAGATCCTATGGATAGGATAGATATGATAGCTTAAGTGTGAGAAAACAAAGTGTTTGGAATGAAAATAACAAAGAAAAACACTTGGGAAAAACACCAAATAGATATTGAAATCAAGATCAAAACCAATCTCTCAAAGACTCTCTTTCTTTGATTTTTTCAACACTTTTAAAACAAATAAAAATAAAACTTTGTAGCCCAAAAACACTTTATAAACTTGCTGCTAAACCACTTAGAAAGATAGAAAAGTTAGCTCTTAAAAACTATGTAGAAAACAACTAAGAGATGATTATTTATAGCCTCTCAAATAAACTAGCCGTTGGCAGCCTAGAATGCACAGATTACCCTTCCGGTCGACCGGCCAACGGTCATATTTATGACCGTTGTGTCTCCGGTCGACCGGTAGCACCCAAGAGTTGGGTGCTTACAGTCGGTCGACCGTGCGATCGACCAGCCTTTTAGGCTGGACCTTGTACACGTTTCGTGCACATCGGTCGACCGGTCCAGTCGACCGTCCGGTCGACCGGTCCAGTCGACCGTCCGGTCGACCGTAGGGCTTTGAAACTAGGTGATTTAACATTATTAAAATCCTATAAATTTCACACAAATAAGTTCTTGTAAGATATTTGAATAACAAATATGTTTTGACCAAAAATTAACACATATTATAAACCATTTGAACCATTTTTGTGATATAAAATATTTGGCTTTAAACAAAATCGGTACTTTTCAGAAGCCAAACTTCTAAAGGAAAATACGATTTTTCTATAAACTTGTATAAATACAAAAATATGACATTGAAACACATTTGAAGCATATTGTGTATGGATAGAATCCAATACACATGTAAAGTATATATCTACGTTTTTGACATGAAATCCAAAAATAAGTTTTGTTAATTACAAAACTCTAAACACATGAAATAGACCATCAAAATAAGTTTTTCTAAATATATGAAGTATATATGTATATAGATGAAATCTAGTATACATTAAACAATGTATACTTGTTTTGATTCTATCTATTCATGAAAATCATATATACGTCTATTCGAAACCCAATTCCGGTTAAACGAAAACCAAACATATTGAACTTGTGTGTGTGTAAACTTGAGCATATCAATACTATCTATATTTACACAAGATCTAAAAAAACCAAAGTCTTCTTGTAGATCTCCTTCTCCAATTTTACTCGATCCAAACACGATCCAATGAGCTTGACTCCAACCGAGTGCTAGATGCGATCATGACGCGCGAGCTCTTGAATCCACATGTGTTAGCTCTAAAACTCCTTTGTTGAAGCTAAGCACCTACTAAGATCCGGATCAATAACTGAAACTATATAAACACAAGATCATTAGTAAACTATAACTACATGAGTTAATCATCATCAAAACTAGAATGATGGGCCTTTGGGCCAACAATCTCTCCCTTTTTGATGATGACAAAACTCATGGAATTATATATGCATAGATTAAAGATAAGCTTCATAGAAGCTCCCCCTTAACTCATGCATAGCAATAAACAATAAAGATATTCAATGAAATGCATAAACTAAACAAAAACATATATACATAAATACCAGTATTAAGCATGCATATAAACTCACAAAATTCTTCTCCCCCTTTTTGTCAATTTATCAACAAAAGGGTGAGGTCAATTAAACAATAAAGATGTATATGCGATATACATTAATGAAGAGAAGAGACAGTAAGTTAGCTCCCCCTGCATACATGCATTACATGGATAAGGGATAACTAGACCCTAACCCACATAAAACATAATATATAATGCATAAGTGGAGATGTTAAGCTCCCCCTACACATGTATATCACATAAAGAAGAGAGGTCAAGCTCCTCAATATGAGATACACTTCAACATGAATCTATATATAGAGAAGATGTTAAATTTCCCTTACATATAGGCAAAATATATCAACAAATTCTTAAATCACCTTTTAAACAAATTTTTGAAATTTATTGAAGTCAACAAAATGAATTTTGATACCAATGAAATCAAATTGTAGTTGACAAAACAAATATTGGTACCACTTGAAATTTTTTTTAAGATACAAATAGTAGATTTTGATATCAATTGAAGATGAAACATGAAGTATATTTTGATATCAAATAAATACCAATTGAAATCAATGTATAAGCTTGTATAAATACCAATTAACATTTTAAATAAACTCAAACTTAACATAAACATAATTTGTGCTTTAAAAAATGTAAAGACATTGTAAAAACAAGCAAAGTCGAATCATATATATATTATGTATGAAATTAGAAATACCAATTGAAATTGATACTAATTGAATTTTGAAACATACATATATAAGAAACAAATATGAGTATACAAACATAGAATTCCTTGAAGATCAAGTGTATAACTCATACCTACCACCCTTTCATGCACAAGTTTAAAAGATATTCAACAAGGGTATACAAGGCATGATCGCCCAACCATCCGCCCTTGGAAGGTAGGGGTTTTCAAAAATAAGAGTTTGAAAATAGTTTAACATATTTGAAAATTATTACCACATGAAGAATAAAGAGTAGTTTAAAGATAATTTTTGAAAACTAGTACGAAATCCTTCAAGTAAGAAATAAAACAAAAAGCATCCCATGAAACATGAAAATCACACGATCATCGTCACTCAAATAGCAATAAAGCACATATATGGTTAAGAAAAAAATCATGTGTAAATACCAAACATAGAGTATAAGAATCATGTAATCAACAAAATCATGGAAATAAGGCATTGAAGCTCATATAAATAAGAAACCATCAAAACTAAATATGTTTCAAGGTATATGTATGTTTTGTTGAAACTAAAAGTATACATACATATCCTAAACATAAATGAGTCCATAAAATTTTTGCATGAAAGGCAAGAGACTCTAGGATAGACATGTATATCTAATAGTTTTGACAAAATTAACATATACATGAAACTAAACATATTTTTATAAAAACATTTACAAAAATAGGGAATACAAGTTAAAATGTAAGAATCATCAAAACGAGGCTATACAAATACATCTAATGGGTACAAATGAGCAACATAGTACAAACATACAATAATCAAATGTGTCTTACTAGTTATACAAGTATAAACACAAGTTTTAATGAAAACCACATTTAAACATGTAATCAAACATTAAGCATAAATGAAAACATAAAGCAATATGATCATTAGGGTAAATGCATGTGTTTTAGAGTAAAGATATACACAATAACTAAACTATAGTGAGAACGCAAAAATATAAATTCATATAACATGGGTGTATCTCAAATACTACATATGTATATCACATGTCTAATTAACATGGCATTTAACATAATAATCATGAAAAATCAAAACATGCTAAAAGTCTATCAATAAGAGCATGTAAATAAAATGAAGAGTTAGAGATAATTACCAAAATCAATAGGGCTAATCTATAGGTATCCAGGCCACTGTGGTCCTCTCACCAAACTTTTCATGAAAGTGATGTATCCAAAAGTGTCACCATTTAGCTCGGAATGCATCCACCATCAAGGCACCAATACCCTCGCGTCAAGTGAGAGCTCACACCTACATCAAATACAATAGGGGAGGATTTTGGTACCCATACCTTATTGGGTCCATGGGGGTTAGCACCTTTCCTAACCCAAATAAATTTATTTGCAAAATTTGAAACATTTAATCTATCATAACAAAATCTTGCAAGGTGGTTACGCCACAATATATACAAGTGTACACATGAGCATACATAAATCATGTGTCTGAGCATGATGAGCATGTGTATACCGTGGTTTGTGTGCATGGATATGTGAAGTATGTTTCTTTCGAAACATAGATTCTAATCGTGTGTGATTCATGACACATTGGCTCAAAGTGGAGCCCAAACAATCTACACTATTCTTCAAAGCACAAATATCATTCTCAATGATTGAAGAAGATATGGAGCATGCAACATATTTATCACTAGTAGATGGAGCACTAGAAATATGACAAACATGAGAAGACAAGTCATTTTTCAAAAAATTATTTTCATTTGAAACCAAATCCAATTCTTTTGAAATTAAAGCAATTTTATTTTTCAAAGAATTGTTCTCTTTTAGCACAACATCAAGTTTTGAAGACAAAACCTCATTTTTCTTCAAAACATCATCACAATCATTATTATTTTTCAAAATATCATTTTCCTTTAAGGAAAGGTCAAGTTGAGTTTTCAAGGTGTCTCTTTCACTTGAAATCTCAACCACTCTTGTAAAATCATGTTTAGTTTTGAAAACAAATTCTTATTTTCTTCTTTTAATATATAACTGTTCTTTTTCAAAACTTTAAACTTTGAAAGTAAGTTTTCACAAACTATAAATAGTTCTTCATTTAAAGCATCTGCATCCATGTTATCTAACAAAAAGAACTACCGCTATCATCTAGATGAGTATCTGAATGTACCTCAAGGGAGTCAATCACTTGGACCATATAGCAAGTTTCTTTGGACTCATCCACCAAGAGTTCCTTCTCCACAGAGTTTATCGTTTGTAACTTGGGAGATGTCAATGTGTTCTACACTGCAAAAGCGGAATCACAATGAGAAACCATAAATAAATATTTTTTGCTAAGTATATGCTTTAGTGCATCTAGGGCTTGTGCATTAGTCTCAATGTACTTGTCATTATCAAAATAGGATTTCTTGGTAGTGGCACGATAAACATGCATTCCTAGGGTTTTAAGGTACATGAACATCTTAACTTTTCAAATATAATGTTGGTAGCGTCATACATAGGAGGGGTCATGAAATCCATGTATAAACTATATATGTGCAAATACAAATCTAAATTAGCAATCAAAGATCTCACTTCTAGGTGGTTAAACCTAATATCAGGAGCGTAAGCTCTGATACCAATTAAAAATACACCTAGATGGGGGTGAATAGGTGTGTAGCTAATCTAATGACAAATGATGCGGAATTAAAAATTAATTGCAATACACTATGTGTAACTAAAGAGTGTAGCCGAATTCCCCGTGAAGGGCTCTGGACCATCTCCTCTAGATTCCCCTAAATAAAAGTTAAGGTGCTATATGAAGCTCTCTTGGTTCAATACTAGTGAGGGTACACAAACAATACCAAGCATATATATGATATGAACAATATGATCCAATGCAAGATATAAGAGAGATAGAGTTAGAGATAGTGGATCAAACACAAACATTAAGACATGTTTCGAGGTTCGAGCCACTGCTCTACTTCCCCTCCTTCACACAGAAGGATTTCCACTAGGTCCACCTAGGACCTTCCACACAGGAAACCTTCACCGAGGAATTTGCAATTACAAAGTTAGGAGTACACAACTACTCTCTCCAACACAACCACCTTTTCACAAGAGGCAAGACACAAAGCCAAAACAACAATCACCTCTACACAAGAGAGATAATGGCACAAAGCCAAACTCTACCATAATCACCTCTGCACAAGAGGGATGAACACAAACCCAAAACAATACCACCTCTACACTAGAGGGATAGGCACAAAGCCAAAGCAAAGAGAAAGTAATCTTAGTGATCACAATAGACCACAAACAACTTTTCCCATAAAAACAAGATCCTATAGATAAGATAGATATGATAGTTCAAGTGTGAGAAAACAAAGTGTTTGGAATGAAAAATAACAAAGAAAAACACTTGGGAAAAACACCAAATAGATATTGAAATCAAGAGCAAAACCAATCTCCCAAAGGCTCTCTTTTCTTTGATTTTTCCACCACTTTTAAAAGAAATAAAAATAAAACTTTGTAGCCCAAAAACTCTTTATAAACTTACTGCTAAACCACTTAGAAAGATAAAAATTTAGCTCTAAAAACTATGTAGAAAATAGCCCAAGAGATGGCTATTTATAGCCTCTCAAATAAACTAGCCGCTGGCAGCCTGGAATGCCCGATTGCCCTTTCGGTCGACCGGCCGGTCGACCGGCCAACGGTCATATTTCTTATTGTTGTGCCTCCGGTCGAAAGCCCGGTCGACCGAGCCAAGCCTGTCGGTCGACCGCCCGGTCGACCGGAAGCACCCGAGAGTTGGATGCTCACAGTCGGTCGACCGTGCGATCGACCGGTCTTCTAGGCTGGACCTTGTTGATAGGTAGTAAAAAGTGCATATTTATCATCATATTTATCATCATATTTCCCTACTTATTCTTTTATAAAGCACTGCTATGTAACGTTTTATTGTTTAGTATTGTGCAGGCCTTGAGTAATTAAAGAATAAATAAATGAGGCTCATTTGAAGCCCAAAAAAGCCCACATGCATGATTTATTTTACTAATTTAGAAGATTCTATCTTATCTAACCTAATCTAAACTTGAATTTTAAATTATAAATTTAAAATTTGCGGGAGGAGGAAGGATAAAGTAGGACTCCTAATTGCTATTCAAATCTAGAAGAGGAGAAAGATAATACAAGATGAATAATCATCCTAAATAAAAATAGAGATGGACTTCTATTTGAACCAGATTTCTTGCACCACAAGATGAAGATAAAAGAGAGAAAATCTGAATTTAATTCGGATTCAGACTGGACACTCTTTAGTATTTCAATCATAACTTTCTCTATCAAAACTCAAATTTGATGATTCAATATGATCCACAAAGACGACTTGAAGGAATACAACGTTTATGTTGATCACACTTTCCAATTCAGCCGTCTAATAAGCCATATTCAGTGATCAACCCGATAACAAGTTGCAGATCAGAATTGAATTTTTACGGATAAGTCAAAACAAGTTTGGAGATAAGAGGAGAATTCAAATTCAGGAATATTTTGCTCCTCTTATCTTCATACGCTTCTTATTCCTCTAGTTTTCTCTTATAAATATCCTGCAGAGCAACAGAAGAAGGGCAACTCTCAGAAGCTCAAGTTTAGGGTTTCTTTTAGATCCTCTTTCTTTCCGAATTTATTTGTATTTTTCTAATTCTTTTTACTTTGAAGAAGAGTTCAAGAAAGGAGATGGCTTTGTACTGAGTTGGTGACAGACTTAATAAAAGGTCATTTTTTCTTTCAATCTTTTTGCTTTTTTTTAATTTGTGTTTCTTTTATTTTAGTTTCATCTATTTTATAATACCATGCTAAATTCAACTATAATTATGTGTAACTAATTCCTTAGTAGCTTGCTAATCTCTCCACTAAATTAAAACCTAGATCTATGAAGATAAGTTGATTGAACTCTATGCATGTTAAAAACCCTAGGGTAAGTAAATAATTCTTGAAGACTAGTCATGAATTGAGTTAAACTAGGTTTAGGGTATACTATT
The DNA here is from genome assembly GCA_038442645.1 of Agave tequilana. Lineage (NCBI taxonomy): Eukaryota > Viridiplantae > Streptophyta > Magnoliopsida > Asparagales > Asparagaceae > Agave > Agave tequilana. Next base: position 27,066 of record JAVJIF010007633.1, read on the forward strand.
TAATAATTATTCTTGGTTTATACTTAGATGCTTTGATGGTTTAATGTTAAGACTGCTTTTCTTAAACTATACTTTGAGACTTTGATAAACCAATGCTTAGTTTTATCTAGTGTACTGCCAATAGTGTTTAATCTCTTTCTTACTTTTTTTTTCTTAGATTTGAAGCAATAATCTAGGGTTAATCTTTATAGGTTCAACATGATATTTATTCTTGATAGACTAGTGTTTGATTGTGGTAGATGATTAGTTGGCTATACTTATTCTTTCTATTTAAATCTATTTCTTGCAATCAATATTTCTTTTTTCCAAGCTAACTTTAGACAAAATCGTTTCGAAAATCTTCCATCGCATCCTTCCCTGTGGATCGACCCATCTAACCCTTGCTACACGGTTACATTGAGACGAGGCTAAGACTTTCTAACTTTAATTATTTCTTTATTATTTTCTCATCTCAATCAAAATTTTGGCGCCGTTACCGGGGAGGGAACAGTACGATATTCACTTAAAAACTAATTATTTTTCTTTCTGTTTGCAGGATCTGATAACAGGACAACTAGCTGCAGCTAAGGACATACAGCTACTCTGTGCCTCTGCCCTAGAAGGCAAAGCAACAGAGCCTACTAAATAGGTGCGCAAACGCGGCAATTGCAGCGTTTCCGCGGCATTAGTAGATCACTACTGATTGATCTTTTGCAGGTTGCTGCAAATTGCAAAGTCCTCTTTACTGCTTTGATATTATTTCTCTGTGATCACCCTGCATACTACTAATTAATTAACAGTAACCTATTAGTTGACTAATTAAAAAAATTAGACTATTGCATCATACACACGTGTCTATTTAAATTTCTTTAATTTTTGTTAAAGAGTGCTGGCCACAAGGTACGTTCGCATTGCATATAGACTAGGAAGCACCCTTGGCTGATTTACTGCTTTTGAGTGAATACTTGTCTATTGCTTTACACGTGCACTAAATCACTTTAAGGGTAAAACCCAAAACAAGATAAGGTGGGGATGTCATTACCCTTTCTTGGCCCACAAATCATCTCTGTTGCACTCACATCCTAACCCTAAAATAAAAATTGACTAGACGCTGGACTTAGGTTAACTCAGACTCATTAGGAGATTGGCTGAAAGAGGAAGTTGTTCGAAATTAACTCTTTCGGTGTCTAGGAAGGGGATTAAAGGCCAAAAGCCCGAAGGTCGGTGGTTACATAATTAAGGAACGTCTTTGACGGATACCTCCCACCAACCTTGCCACTTACCTGACTGATTAACTTGTAGTTAAGGTTGGCAATATACCTCCTGAAGACAGTCTAAAGTTAGGAGTCGTCTAGGTCCTGGTTTACTCTAACTTAGGTTAGATTTTTTTTCTTTTATTTGTTTGCTTATTTGTTTTTCTTTGTTTGTGTGACATGGCTTATAACAACAAATTTTACAATTTTAATGGTAATCCATATTACACCCCGACCTCTTTTTCAGATATTACCAACCCGGCATATCATAACTTTAACAAATCTAGTGTGCCGGAGTGGTCTTATCCGAATCAATATCACCCATGCCCCCAATCTTATGACCATAATTTTCAAAATAATTTCAACTCTTTACAGAGTCAATGGGGATTCACCTCCCCCGAGCCCAATTTTCAACCAACTTTTCCTCCTTATCCACCTTGTCTACAACATTTCTAAGATTCATACTCAGTTCCACCAGTTCAAAATCTATCAATCTTGGAAATGAGTATGCGTGAGTCCAAGCAACAATCACAAAATCTGACGGACTCACGATTTCACCATAAATTCCAAAACAAAACTTCATCTTTTCAAGTCCAATCACAACAAAACGATGAACCAATCGACTATGAAAAGCTTCTTGAAGCTATGACTCAGGCTCAAATCGCTCATAATCATGACATAGATAGAATGGTTCAAACTCTCCATTCTCAACGTTTGACCACTCTTATGTCGCTAACCTGAAGAATTATCTTATTTTGGAAAACAAGATTCCATTCCAGCACACCTATTTGAACTTGCCCAAGTCCCAAATTTTGAAAACGAAATTGATATTTTGACAAGTTATCTCTTTCCTGAAATTGAACTTGAAAATGAATATGATCCTGAACCTAAACTTGGTGATTCAATTTTACTTCCTGATTCAATAATGACTCAAGTGTCTTCACCTGATTTCAATCTTTTCCCAAATCTTGAATTCTATGCTAATTCATCATGTTGAATCGCCAATCTTTTATGATCATCATATTGAACTTGACCAATTTCATACTTTTGAAAGTCCCATTAACAAATTGGCAAGTTATCATTTTTATGAAATTGAACTCAATGAGAAATGTGACCAAGATTCTCAAATTTGTGATCCAATTCAAATTCCTGAATCAATATTGACTCATGTTTTGTTACCCAACTTGAGTAATATTTTAGAGTCAGTTTTGATTCCCACACCTGTCATTCTTGAACTTGAATCACCAATATTAAGTCACATTTCGTTGTTGGAAAATGAATGTGGACTTGAGTTTCAACTTCTTGATTTGGACCCACTTCCTGAACCAATCTCGACTCCTGAATCTTTGTTTGACTTAAGTCACTTTTCTGAGTCGGTATTAGTTCCCGTACTTTCTAAGTTCAAGTCAATCATTTCATCTTTTCACACTCCATTTTGGGACAAGGGTGTTGATAAAATTGAGTCCAAATTATTTGTGAAATTTAAAAATTAGATAGGGTAAAATTTTAATAAAAATCATTCATATATACATCATTTTAATGAGTTATATTAGAGAGGTTTCTGGTGGGTTCCTCCGAACTTCACATAAATTCGATTGGGTCGCATTTCGTGGACCAATCAGACCACCACCGGAACCACTACCTTAAAGTAATATTTTCCTTCCCTTTCTTCTTTCTCATGCATCTATGCATTAATTCATACATTGAGGACAATGCATAAGATAGGTGTGGGGGAGGGTTCTAACATAACTTAGGTTTTCCTTTCTTTAAAAATTTTTTTTTAACATTTTCTTTACTTTAAAAAAAACTTTTGAAAAAGGAAACAATATTTTGACTTATCTTTTGAAAGAAATCTAAGTTAATCTTAAGAATTAGGAAAATCATGATTAGAATTTCTAAAGACTTGGTCAAAATAAAATAAATTGTTAGATTTTTAGGTATAGGAGGAAAAATTGAATAAGTAATTAGTCTTGATTTTTACCTTAATGAAATGTGCATACCTAATACACTTACACATCTAGGATTCTAAGACAAAGACTCTTGTGACTTATAAAAAATATAATAATATAAAAATATAAATAAAAAATAGAGTTTACTAATTAAGCTAGATACATATGCCTCATGAAGCATAAGTATTCACGTGTAAAGGTGATTTTATAAATAAAGTCCTTAGTTTTGTGGCCTAGTTCACTCGAGTCCTTAAGTCCGTGGGTGTTTTCTCACCCGGTGCCCTAAAACTGACCGGTTTGGGAGCCACCGACCTTAGGCTCGCTACGTAGGTGAATTAGAAAGCCTTAGAAAACTAAGAAATATTATCTGTATATGTACTAACACATCTAATAGTCAATTAGTTAGGTATGAGGGCCTCAAGAAGTCTTGATACTTATGCAAAAGAAAATTAGATGAGTTATACATATTAAAAAATATATATATATATATTTAAAAAAAATTTAAGAGGCATGGGAGTCCAAGTTAAAAGAATCTCTAGTAAAGATTCATATTCACATGGATGCATATGACTTAGGGTAACAAAAGAGACTATATAAAAATTCAATTTTAATCCTTACCTAAAATTGATAACAGATTATTGTATAGAGATTAAGTTCAAGAATGAATAAAATAATAATCCTAAAACTTATAGATTGCTTAGTTTCTTCAAATATATTTCAAATATTTCTCTCCTTTTTTAAAATAAAAAATTATTAATCACTAACATTTTCTTTTTCTTTTATGGATTTTGTGGGTGTAATTCACTGAAAACCTTTACGAGACAACACTCGTCCTCTAGTGGTAACCTAGAGGTTTAACGGCTTGTTGCACATGCTAAGTGCAATCGTGATTCCTACGAAAGTGAGTTAGGATAGGTTAGTTTTTCTTTTCTTTTCCTTTTTCTTCTTATTTTTACTCGAAGACAAGCAAAAAGATAAGTGTGGGGGTGTGATAGGTAGTAAAAAGTCCATATTTATCATCATATTTATTATCATATTTTCCTACTTATTCTTTTATAAAGCACTGCTACGTAACGTTTTATTGTTTAGTGTTGTGCAGGCCTTGAGTAATTAAAGAATAAATAAATGAAACCCAATTGAAGTCCAAAAGACCAAAAAAGCCCACTAGCCCACACGCATGATTTACTTTAGTAATTTAGAAGCTTCTATTTTATCTAACCTAATCTAAACTTGGATTTTAAATTATAAATTTAAAATCTAGGGGAGGAGGAGGAAGGATAAAGTAGGACTCCTAATTACTATTCAAATCTAGAGGAGGAAAAAGATAGAACAAGATGAATGATTATCCTAATTAAAGATAGAGATGGACTTCTATTTGAACCAGATTGCTTGCAGCACAAGATGAAGATAAAGGAGAGAAAATCTGAATTTAATTTGGATTCAGACTGGACACTCTTTAGTATTTCAATCATAACTTTCTCTATCGAAACTCAAATTTGATGATTCAAGATGCTCCAGAAAGAAGACTTGAAGGACTACAATGTTTATGTTGATCACACTTTACAATTCAGCCATCTAATAAGCCATATTCAGTGATCAACCCGATAACAAGTTGTAGGCCAAATTGAATTTCTACGGATAAGTCAAAACAAGTTTTGAGATAAGAGGAGAATTCAAATTCAAAAATATTTTGCTCCTCCTATCTTCATACGCTTCTTATCCCTCTAGTTTTCTCCTATAAATACCCCTGCAGAGCAACAGAAGAAGGGCAGCTCTCAGAAGCTCAAGTCTACGGTTTTCTTTAGATCTTTTCTTCTTTCCGAATTTTCTTATTTTTTTTGTTTTTTTATTTGGAGAAGAAGATTGTTGAAGAAGCAGAAGAGCTTTGAAATTGGTCAGTGACATCCATTAAAAAAGGTTCTTTATTCTTTTTTCTCTTCTTACTTTGCAATTCAATTTGGTTTTCTGCTTAGCTTATTTGTTTTTCTTCTTTTAATTTTCATGCAACTTTTCTTATTCAAAATAAAAATTGAAAATAAAAATAAAAATATGAATAACTAATTAAACTTATAGTTTACTAATCTCTCGATCAACCATAGTTTAGTTTAAATAAATGAACTGATTGACATCTATGCTTATTAAAAACCCTAGGATTAAATTGGTGTTCTTGAAGATAAATCAATAATTAAGTTTAACTAATTTTGGTTGCACATTTTAAATGATCATTCATTGTTCATATTTAAATACTTTGATAGCATAATTTTAAGTGGACTTTTCTTATGCTATGCTTTGAAATTAAGATGAACTATAGTTTAATTTTAATTAGTGCACTCTAATTAGGGTTTATAACATTTTTATTCATCTTACTTGATTCTCAATCAGAACCTTAGGGTAGTTAATTCTTCATGGATTCAATATGATGTTCACTCTTTTAGACTAATACTTTGGTTGTGGTAGATGATTAGTAAACTATAATTCCTTTTGCTTAATTAAATCTATTTCTTACAATTAATATTTCTTTTTTCAAGCTAACTGTTAGAAAAATCGTTCCGAAAAGCTTCCATCGCATCCTTCCTTATGGATCGACCCGCAAAGCCCTTGCTACGCAGTTAAATTGAGATGAGACTAAGACTTTCTAACTCTAACTCTTTCTTTATTATTTTCTCATCTCAATCACTCGTGCACGTTTTGTGCACATCGGTCGACCAGTCCGGTCGACCGCCAGCTGATCTGGCTGGGATTTTAGGGCTTTGAAACTAGGTTGATTTTACATCAATAAATTTCACAAAAATAAGTTCTTTTAAGAAATTTGAATAACAAATATGTGTGACCAAAAATCAACACATATATAACCATTTGAACCATTTTTGTGATATAAGACCTTAAACAAAAACAATATTTTTAAGAAACCAAATTTCTAAAGGAAAATATGATTTTTCTATAAACTTATATAAATACAAAAACATGACATTGAAACACATTTGAAGCATATTGTGTATGGATAGAATCCAATACACATGTAAAATATATATATCTATGTTTTTGACATGAAATCCAAAAATAAATTTTGTTAATTACCTTTGAACCGACAGATAGCCAAGTCTCACCTTTTCGTTTACTGTTATGTCCAGTCAATCACCTCTGAACTGATAAATAGTCAAGTCTCACCTTTTCGTTTACTATTATGTCCCGTTCGTTACCTCTGAACAGTAAATACTCCGAGTTTGTAATTTCTAATCGGTTATGTCCAGTATATCTGAACCGACGAATATCCAATCTCATTCTTCTTTGTCATTATGTCCAGTTCGACACCTCTGAACGACAAGACTTCGTATCTGGTGATTTCTAATCAGTTATGTCAAGTTTGTCACCTCTGAACTGACTGATACCCAGATCTAACTTTCCATCCGGTAGGGACTCTTCTCGCTGTCATGACCAGTTTATCACCTCTGAACAGCGAATCCTCTTTCTAGCGATTCCTAACCTGTTATGTCTACATTCTCTCTGAACAGACGGATTCTTAGATCTGCTCTCTTTTATCCCCAGTGAACTCTCATACTCAGACTGATTTTATCATGTTCCTAACCTCAGAATAATTTTCAGTCACAGTTCTAATTTCTTTGAGGAATTCTACTTGGTGAATTCTCACCCTTTTGAACACCCGAGGCAATTCAAAGTATTTCGAAATTCGAACCATTCAATTGCGGATTTACAAAAACTTTGAAGGGGGTTTTTTTGACACTCTAAAAAGACAAACTCTCAGACAGCTCTTCAACCGTCTGAACGATGTATAACTTGTCGACATTTAGAAAACACAAGTCGCAGACAGCTGACGACCAGTTTCTGCCCATCTCCGAGGGACAAAGCAGCGACTTGGATTCTACTGATCCAGTAAGCAGATAGTAAGCCAAGGTTGCTTTTGAATAGACCTAAGCAGGTCTAAGATGCTAAGTTAGCTCAACACTTAGCCTCGCATGAGCCTAAGGGGCTAGCTTCGCCTTGAAAATCTTCATAGCTCTACAGAAAGCTAACTCGTAACTTCGCCTGAAGTTAATTCTAGCTTCTCCCGAGGCTAATTATAGCTTTGCCTGAAGCTTTCTTGATAACTTCGCATGAAGCTCTTTAAGCTCCATAGAGAGCTGAAGCTAATTCTAGTTTCACCAGAGACAATTATAGCTTCGCTAGATGCTCTACACAGCTGCGCAGAAGGTCAACTCCTATCTTCATCTGAACTTAGCATAACTCTGCTGAGAGCTTGTTTTTGCCTCCGCCTGAAACTTGGCACAACTCCGCTGAAAGAGCTAAAATGCTTAGCTTCGTCTCAACTAGCTAGCCTGGTAGGAGGAGGCTAACCTCGCCTTCACTGGTTAGCGTCGCCTGAGGAGGCTAGCTTCTCCTCAACTGGTTAGGCTCGCCTGATGAAAGTAACCACCCTACTAAGTTAGTGGGGGGAGTTAATGGGTAGTTACACCCATAATCCCTCATTAAGAGGAGACAATCAAGAGAATCATAACACCCTATTGAGCCTATAAATAGCCCACTAGTAAGCTAGGCTTAGGGTCTTGAAGAAATTCAAGTCCAAGAGGTTTTTTGAAGAGCATAAGTTTCTTTGGTGGCTTCAAAACTTAAGCCAACAAGAGATCTACTCTCTCACTTCTAAGAATTCAGAAAGTCACTTCTCTAATCCTACAAGGATAAATTCTGTGTGTTAATACTCTAAGACCTTCCTCCCTTTCAAGGAATCTCCGGAACCAGGCGAGAAAGAATTCCCAGGCAATAAGATCGATCAATCGCATCGTCAATGGGACAAAGTGATCGCGCGCTGATCAGACTCCCACCAGCTCACTTTCTTAGAAATCTCAGAGGAGATCTGCTTGTAATTTTCTTTTTTCTTTAAAGAAATATTTTTAATTTTGCTCCTTAATATTTTGTAAGTTTTCCTTATTGAATTGTCAATAGAAAACACATGGATTATTTATTTCAATTGGTATTTTTTTTATCCATGTTGTTTTTCAATTGGTATATTTTTTTTGTTGTAATCAACATGTTTTCATTTTAAATCGGTGTATTTTCAATTGATATATGTTTTTATTTTCAATTGGTATATGTTATCAATTGGTATTTTGTCCCTTTATTGATGATTGACAAAAAGAGAGAGAATGATTTAGTTCATATATGCATGTTTATTTGTGACTATGCATATATATGTTTTATGGTTTTGATATCTAGAATTTTTATTGAATATATTCATTCTATTGGTATCTAGGTTTATTAGTATTCTGAGGTTCATTGAAATATCTATATGTTTTATGCCACGCATGAGTTAAGGGGAAGCTTCTTTAAGCTTATCTTTAATCCATGCATATATAACTCCATGAGTTTTGTCATCATCAAAAAAGGGAGATTGTTGGCCCAAAAGCCCATCACTCTAGTTTTGATGATGATCAACTCATGTAGTTATAGTACTAATATTTTGTATTTATTAAGTTTAAGATATAGGTCAAGATCATTATTGGTGTTTAGCTTCAACAATAGACTTGAAGTCAAGATTCGAAACTATCACGTGTTGATTCAAGAGCTCGTGCTTCAAGATCGCATCAAGTACTCGAGATGGAGTCAAGCTATTTGGATCAAGTCGACTTGGAGAAAAAGGTCTATAAGAAGACTTGTATTTATGTTTGTTTAAATATTTTGTTTAGATTTTGTGTAAGAATATAATAGCTTTGAGTTGCTCAAGTATACACACACACACACAAGATTTATAGTTTTTTTTGGTTTTCAGTTTAATCGATTTTAGTTTCAAAAGTTTATGTTTATAGAATTTATGTTTTCATAGAATAAGTTTCATAGTTTATATATGTGTTGGACTCTATCAACACATATTAGGGCTTTATTGTTTAGAAAAATTTATTTTTATAAGTTCATATGTTTTGATTTATCATGAATATGGTTTTTAAGTTCCGATATATCAAGTATACATCTTTGTTTTCATGAATAGATTTCATCAAAAGAAGTTTACATTGTTTATGTATGTTGGATTTCATCCATATTCATTGATGGTTCATATATGTTTAGAAAAACTTATTTTGATGTGTCTAGTTCTTGTGTTTAAGTTTTATTTTTATCTAAACTTATTTTGATATTTATTGTCAAAAATAAGTATATATCATATACTATGTGCATTAGATTCTATCCATACACACTATGCTTCAAATGTGTTTCAAATATCTTATTTTTGTATCTATACAAGTTTTAGAGAAATCAGATTTTCAACTTAAAGTTTGATATTTGAAAAATGTGGTTTCTGGTTTAAGTTTTAATTTTTTTATCTCAAAATAGTTCACATGTTTGTAATATGTGTTGATTTTTTATCACACTTAGTTGAACTTCAATTTATTTACATGAACTTATTTTTGTAAAATTTATTGGGATTTAATTGAATTTTTATGGATTTAACAAGTTAGAGTTAAACCTTGAAAATTTGGGTTTGGGCTGCTTGCGGTCGGCTGGCTCGATTGACAAGAAGGTCGATGACGTGCACAGATATGTGCACAAGCCCAGAGCCTTAGCTCGATCGACCGTAGTAAGGATCGATCAACCGACCGATCAACCGACTGACTCAACCTAACTTTCTGTTGAGGGCCGATCGACCGAGCAGTCGACCTACAAAGAGTTAAAACTCTTTATGCCTTAGGGGAGGTCGACCAATAACCCTAACAGTCAGAAATCTGACTGTTTGCCGGTCAACCGACAGGCCAGTTTGGCCTGGGTTCTGTTGGCCCAAAGGTTACAATCTCCGAGTTATGTGTTTTAATGATAATAAATCATATAAAAGCTATTTGGTACTACTAGAAGTTCAAAAATGAATTTCAGGTTGGTACAGGTATTGATAGCTCAGTTCTCAAGCATGAGATATTAGGCTCTACCTCAATCACTGCTCAACATCAAGTTTCAGAGACGCCTGCTTGTAGACTCATCTTGTAGATATTTTTTTTTGTTAAAGATTAGTATATATGTTTGAAGCTCAAAAACACACACACACACACACACACATAAATTACACGTTTTTCAAAAGAATATTTTTTGCTTTGATTATCAAACCTTTATAAAATATACTTTGTTTTATAATCAGTATACTTAGTTTTCTATATTTCAAAAACCTTACAAAAATCTTTTCAAAACATAACATATTTTCAAAATGTATTTTAGGCTGGTTTTCTATTTTGACCAAGGTCGGTCTACCGGGCGGTCGACCGTGCCTATTACAGACCAAAACGGTTGACAGCACGGTCGACTGAGTTCTGGGAATTGGGGGTGTGCACGTTCTCGGTCGACCGGGCGGTCGACCGACTGTAAGTAGGTTTAGCCTCGATTTGTCACGGTCGACCGACCAGTCGATAAGAGGGCTAACAGTCAGATTTTTTTTTGAACCAGTCTGCCAGTTTGGCAGAAACGGCTATTTTTTTAATAGGCTGTTTTAAAACATGTTTAAATTAAAAAAAACATGGTAAGCTATATTAGAGGGTTAATTTCTATCTCTTTTATTCAGGTAAAACTATTCTAAGTTTGCTCTTCCTAAACCCTATATAAAGGGGTCATTAAGGTTGAGTTCATTACAACAACAAATTCAAAAATCAAAGTTTTGGGATTTCAAGTGAAAGAGCTTTTAGTTATCAGTTTTGTGCTATTATTTTCAATTCTCTTCAAGTTTTGGTTCTTAAAATCTCTCTTCTATTTTTAAATTTCACTTATAAAATCTTGAACTTCAATCTTATATATTATTCTTTAGGGTTTTGTAAAGAAGTGTTTTCAAGAGAGAGTTTGTGGTCTTTTGATCACCCAGTGCTTATAGTATTGTTGCTCGCTACCTCTTGACTAGAGGAGTGTGTTGGGGAGTTGTGTACTCCATAGTGGTTGTAATTGTTTTGGTGGAAAGTTCTAGTGCATTGAAAATCCTTCACGGTGGTGAAGGCGGGGACTAGAGTGGTGACTCAAACCTCAAAACAAATATCTTTGTTTGTGATTGATTTCTTGTCTCTCATATCTACTTTATATTCATTCATTCATTGTCGATCTATACTCATCACAACAAGATAGCATTGAGCACATCAAACTCTTATCTAGAGGAATCCCGAGGAAGAAATTTAGAACCCTTCACGGGGTATACGACTTCTAATCTTGCTTTGAGTGATCGTTTGCATCATCTCATTTTTATTTTGCATTGAATATTGAATTGATTAGCCTTACACCTATTCACCCCCCTCTAGGTGTAATTTCAAATTCTGCCTCCAACGGCTAGTTTTTTCTAGCCCTATAACTTGGGCTGTTTTGGCCAGTTTTTAGCAAGATTTTTAAGAGCTAATTTTCCCCAATTGCACTGAGTTTTTAGTAAGTTTTTAAAATAAGTTTTCGAGCTTCAAATACATATCATTATTTTGTTTTAAAGTTTTGAAAAATCAAAAGAAAACAAGTTTTGGGATTCATGTTTCTTATTCTCAATTTCTATATCATTTTTAGAGTTTTCTCAAGTATTTTCTCTTTGTGTTTCTTTTTCAAAATTTTTGTTTACTCACATACTTGAGCTCTTTATTGCAAATTTATCCTCTAAGATTTTGTATTGTGAGAAGTGTTTTGTTTGTGAGTGTAATACCCCGTTCCCAGAATACGTACTTAGTTGCGTATTCAGATTTTTCGATCGTATTTTTCGATTTGTTTCCTCTATTTATTCTGTATTATGAATTCCTTATATGATTGTTTTGCCTTGGATTTGGATTCGTGGATTCGGAGTCAGCCCTAGTCTGAACCGAAGACCCGATCCTAGTATATTACTCGATTTGGTCTTACCGGTATTCTGATTTGACCGATTTCAGTTTCAAATATTATTTTCCAATATAATATATTTTCTATAATTTTCTAGATTTTTCTGGAATTAAAATGAAATTCTTTAAAACCGGTGTCGGCCAGTGCCGCTGACCGATTCCTGGAATTTTAATTCTCAAACAGCTAGGAATTTCATGATGGTCCTTAGACTTTATCTTTTAGAATTATATTTCCTACTTAAATACTTTTTCTGAGAATTTTATGATTTTATGGAAATTCCATCGGAGTCGGTAGGTAACTGATTCCGGGATTTTTAGTTTTAAAATATAAAGTATTTCTTAAAACGGATTTCACTATTGTTCTTAATATATTATTCTTGATTTTTGATATTTATTTCGAGTCGTTCCGAGATACTTGAATTTCGGACGATTCCGGTATTTTCCCGAAAGATTTCCGTATCTCTGCTACTGAATCCCGGGAATCCGCCACTTCCATTATTTTCATCTTCTCTCCCAAGAAAATATCTTCTCATTTCTTTCTTTTCCATTTTTCTTTTCCTTTAATTCTTTTCTTCCTTCCTAAGTTTCCTCCAACTTCCACACACTTCCAATTAATCTCCACCACACAATTCTCCACCTCACCCTCCACCTCATCATCTCTTTGGCAAGCTTTGATTGGCCAAGAGACACCTCACCCCTCACCTTGGCAAGCTCCTATTGGCCAAGGAGAACACCTCATCATCTCCACTTTGCAATTAAGCCCTCCCCTTTCATTTAATTGCAACACCTTTACAAAATCCAAATCCCATATATACATTTCCTTTTCATTTCAATCCCTTTCTTTTCACTTCTCTTCACCAAGGGCCAAACCCTAGCCACCTCCATCTCCTTCATCTCCAACCACTCCAACTCTTTAGCTTCACTTTCTTCCTCCTTCATCTCCATGGAATCTACCACAAGGTCAACAACTCCACAAAGACTCCACCTTTCCCACCATCATCAACTCCATCATCAACCACTCTTTTTGGTGAGTAATTTCATCACTAGACTTGATTAATTCTTAGTATGTTTAAGTATTCATATCATGTTCAATTATGTCTTCAATCCATGATTATTTAGCCATCAAACCCAACCCTAGAAAATCTGTTCTGTTTGCTGTTTCCAGACGATTAGTCGACTTGACCTAGGAGCTAGTCGACTAGAAACCCTTAGCTGAAACTTAACCTTTTCTGGAAACACAGTATTAGTCGACTTACCTTAGTTCCTAGTCGACTAGAGACCCTTAGTCGACTACACTCTTGACCCTAGTCGACTAACTTTTCCTGAACCAAAACCTTAACTCTCTGTATCACAGTTTAGTCGACTTAGCCTAACTATCAGTCGACTTGTCATGTCTGTTAGTCGACTACCCCTATGACCCTAGTCGACTAACTTTTCCTGAATCAGAAACCAAACTCTCTGGATCACAGTATTAGTCGACTACCCCATCTTCCTAGTCGACTAACCCTCTATTAGTCGACTACCCTGTCCACCCAGTCGACTAATTATTGGCTGTCTGTTATAGTTGCTTATCTTCTTAACTTTGGATCTTATACCTGGTTCATGTACTTCATGACTTGTACTTCATGACTCGTTACTTGATATGTATTACTTGACTTGTCACTTGACAAACATCATCTTCCCTTCTCTCTTTCTCTCTCCTTCTCTCTACATGTTTATATCAGGTTTTGTGGCGCATCCCAAGCTTCCGCGGATTTCGGATCTTTCGGCTTATTGGTGATTTAGGCGAGTAGTCTCGCTCTTCTCTTATCTCTATTTGGGTTTCCCATTTCATCGGGACGATAAGTATTTCACTTCCTATTTTCATGTATTTAATTTCATGTCTATATATCTTTTGATGCTTTTATACCATGCGTGGCCGACCCTTCGTGGTCGTTGTACTTTGGGTTACTTTTATGTTACCTTGCCATACCATTACCTCAGACTAGTCAGTTGCATGCTTTTATTTAACACATGTATATCACCTGACATCTAGTATGTTATCACCTGACCACCTGACATGCCACTATCTGGCAAGACCATCTTGTTATGTCATGACTTACCCAGACTTATTATCAATCCATTGTTATGCATGTTACTTGATATACATCACCATTTATCATGCTATCTCTTGACACCAGCATGATACACCGATTCTTATAATTATCACGATAAAGGGAATGTAGTACCTGATTACTGTTATGTACTGATCACTGTTATGTATTCTTGTTATGATATTGCTCATTCCCGAAATCTGATAATTATGTTCATAAGCTATAAAAAGGACAACTTGTATGGGTATGGGAGGAAGTGATGGATGCCGGAATGATACCTTGCTTATAGTGATGGAATATGATATATGCAGCGGAAAGTTTTAGTGGGACTAAGGGCCCACATGTTTACTGTTAGGGGGACTTTGGGCCTCCAAACCGGTCCCAGACTTTGGGCCTCCAAACCGGTCCCAGGTGTATGGGAACCTTTGGACCATTAAACTGGTCCCAGGTGTATGTACCACTATAAGAAGCTCTGTCAGTTCTCCATCTACTTCCGTTAACAACCCTCGACTTGCTTATATATGGATGTATGTGGGTTGGCCGTACACCAGGTCACATACCGAGATATATGGGTCAGACGAGTAATAATAATAATAGGTGTTTCCTGTGACCCCGGTTATGATTACTGTTATGATTCCTGTTTTGATACCTGTTATGCACTCTTGTCACATCTGTTATGTATTCTTGTTATGACTACTTTGCAACTCTGATTCTATACGCTTAGATATTCGGTGGCATGAGATAACGGTATATAGATGAGGGTTTCCTTGTTTGGATTATTCCTTCGATGTACTAGTCTCATGGGACCGTAACCTAAGCGTATACAATTAATTTTGCTTGTGATCAGTTTTACTTCGGATTTCCTGTTTACGATTGTTACGTTATACCCGTTCTTATATATACTTCATTTGTGGTTCTAACCCTCCTGTCTTCTGTACTTGACTCTTGTACTCACCCTTGGCTCGCCACCTGGCTTTTGCATCCTACTCGCCTGGGGAGTTTCACTGACTCTCCTGGATTCTCATGTCCAGGTCCTGGAGCCCGGAGCGTGAGGATCTCCCCCTTTGCTGCTCAGAGTAGCGCAGCGGTGGCGTGGATCCCCAGCCGACCTTTCAGAGCTCCATCCTTCCAGACCCCCTGTATGCCTCTCGAGTTTTCCCTTAGCAAACTCGTGAGTGCCCTTTTTCTATTCATACTTGTACATTCCTTGTATACATGTATGTGGACACCCTTTTAACTGTTCATATATGTATATCTTTTGTATTCTCGCATTTGCGCATACTAGTGATATGATATTCATGTAATATTGTGATCACTTCTGATGATAACTGTGTAATTGTACTATATGTGTTGGAATGTATAATGCACCATTTGCTTCCGTACTCTGATTCTTGTCTGTACTGATGCTTAGCGTATATACGGGAAGGTACTTCGGACTTACGTATATACGTTGCAGTGACGTCCCCGTATCGCCGGGATCGGGGCGTTACAGGTTGGTATCAGAGCATTAGGTCAACTTAGGCTCATCAGAGCTTAGGTCAGCTTAAACTCTAAACCTCTTCAGTACGTCCAGAAGGCAAATCCATGGTAAAGAGATTTTGCACACTGGAATACATGAGTCTTGGTTATACATTCCAACTACAAGTACAGAGTTATCTATTTCTTGACTATCTTTCCTTTGATTCCTAATTCTTCCTATCCTTTCCCTGTTTTGGTTTTATGAAGCCTTATACTATTTTAAGATATGACTAGACTAGAGAGGTAGTGGCTGGTTCAGAATGAAGCTATTATATGATCTCTTCGCGCAATTCTATGAAGCTTGGTATTCTCCAGATCGGTCTTGATCTGGCTATCTTTCAGAAGACAGCATCGGATTCTTAATTATCGGTCTTCTTATTATGATGCTCAGGACTATCAGGGTTTTCTTTATCTTCGGTATTCTGGCTCATTTATTACACAGCCACGACATCATCAGTATTATTCCGCATTATTCTAAAGATTTATTACACAGCCACGACATCATCAGCCGGCAGTGCAGAGTATGAGTTATTATTCAGCCAGCTTAGAGCCCTACCTATAGTGCTTTCATATCTTGAATTGGTATAAATTCCACCTTTGTTCCCTTTGTATTCAATTACCCCTTATCGAAATTGCGAGGACGCAATTTTTTAAGGTGGGTGGATTTGTAATACCCCGTTCCCAGAATACGTACTTAGTTGCGTATTCAGATTTTTCGATCGTAATTTTTCGATTTGTTTCCTGTATTTATTCTGTATTATGAATTCCTTATATATGATTGTTTTGCCTTGGATTGGATGTCGTGGATTCGGAGTCAGCCCTAGTCTGAACCGAAGACCCGATCCTATTCCCTAGTATAATTACTCGATTTGGTCTTACCGGTATTCTGATTTGACCGATTTCAGTTTCAAATATTATTTTCCATATAATATATTTTCTATAATTTTCTAGATTTTTCTGGAATTAAAATGAAATTCTTAAAACCGGTGTCGGCCAGTGCCGCTGACCGATTCTGGAATTTTAATTCTCAACACAGCTAGGAATTTCATGATGGTCCTTTAGACTTTATCTTTTAGAATTACATTTCCTACTTAAAATACTTTTTCTGAGAATTTTTATGATTTTATGGAAATTCCATCGGAGTCGGTAGGTAACTGATTCCGGGATTTTAGTTTTAAAACTATAAAGTATTTCTTAAAACGGATTTCACTATTGTTTCTTAATATATTATTCTTGATTTTTGATATTTATTTCGAGTCGTTCCGAGATACTTGAATTTCGGACGATTCCGGTATTTTTCCCGAAAGATTTCCGTATCTGCTACTGAATCCCGGGAATCCGCCACTTCCATTATTTTCATCTTCTCTCCCAAGAAAATATCTTCTCATTTCTTTTCTTTTCCATTTTCTTTTCCTTTAATTCTTTTCTTCCTTCCTAAGTTTCCTCCAACTTCCACACACTTCCAATTATCTCCACCACACAATTCTCCAACCTCACCCTCCACCTCATCATCTCTTTGGCAAGCTTTGATTGGCCAAGAGACACACTCACCCCTCACCTTGGCAAGCTCCTATTGGCCAAGGAGAACACCTCATCATCTCCACTTTGCAATTAAGCCCTCCCCTTTCATTAAATTGCAACACCTTTACAAATCCAAATCCCATATATACATTTCCTTTTCATTCAATCCCTTTCTTTTCACTTCTCTTCACCAAGGGCCAACCCTAGCCACCTCCATCTCCTTCATCTCCAACACTACTCAACTCTTTAGCTTCACTTTCTTCCTCCTTCATCTCCATGGAATCTACCACAAGGTCAACAACTCCACAAAGACTCCACTTTCCACCATCATCAACTCCATCATCACCACTCTTTTGGTGAGATAATTCATCATCCTATAGACTTGATAATTCTTAGTATGTTTAAGTATTCATATCATGTTCAATTATGTCTTCAATCCATGATTATTTAGCCATCAAACCCAACCTATAAAATCTGTTCTGTTTTGCTGTTTCCAGACGATTAGTCGACTTGACCTAGGAGCTAGTCGACTAGAAACCCTTAGCTGAAACTTAACTTTTTTTGGAAACACAGTATTAGTCGACTTCCTTAGTTCCTAGTCCGACTAGAGACCCTTAGTCGACTACACTCTTGACCCTAGTCGACTAACTTTTCCTGAACCAAAACTTAACTCTCTGTATCACAGTTTAGTCGACTTAGCCTAACTATCAGTCGACTTGTCATGTCTGTTAGTCGACTACCCCTATGACCCTAGTCGACTAACTTTTCCTGAATCAGAAACCAAACTCTCTGGATCACAGTATTAGTCGACTACCCCATCTTCCTAGTCGACTAACCCCTCTATTAGTCGACTACCCTGTCCACCCAGTCGACTAATTATTGGCTGTCTGTTATAGTTGCTTATCTTCTTAACTTTGGATCTTATACCTGGTTCATGTACTTCATGACTTGTACTTCATGACTCGTTACTTGATATGTATTACTTGACTTGTCACTTGACAAACATCATCTTCCCTTCTCTCTTTCTCTCTCCCCTTCTCTCTACATGTTTATATCAGGTTTTGTGGCGCATCCCAAGCTTCCGCAGATTTCGGATCTTTCGGCTTATTGGTGATTTAGGCGAGTAGTCTCGCTCTTCTCTTATCTCTATTTGGGTTTCCCATTTCATCGGGATGATAAGTATTTCACTTCCTATTTTCATGTATTTAATTCATGTCTATATATCTTTTGATGCTTTTATACCATGCGTGGCCGACCCTTCGTGGTCGTTGTACTTTGGGTTACTTTATGTTACCTTGCATACCATTACCTCAGACTAGTCAGTTGCATGCTTTTATTTAACACATGTATATCACCTGACATCTAGTATGTTATCACCTGACCACCTGACATGCCACTATCTGGCAAGACCATCTTGTTATGTCATGACTTACCCAGACTTATTATCAATCCATTGTTATGCATGTTACTTGATATACATCACCATTTATCATGCTATCTCTTGACACCAAGCATGATACACCGATTCTTATAATTATCACGATAAAGGGAATGTAGTACCTGATTACTGTTATGTACTGATCACTGTTATGTATTCTTGTTATGATATTGCTCATTCCCGAAATCTGATAATTATGTTCATAAGCTATAAAAAGGACAACTTGTATGGGTATGGGAGGAAGTGATGGATGCCGGAATGATACCTTGCTTATAGTGATGGAATATGATATATGCGGCGGAAAGTTTAGTGGGACTAAGGGCCCACATGTTTACTGTTAGGGGGACTTTGGGCCTCCAAACCGGTCCCAGGTGTATGGGAACCTTTGGACCATTAAACTGGTCCCAGGTGTATGTACCACTATAAGAAGCTCTGTCAGTTCTCCATCTACTTCCGTTAACAACCCTCGACTTGCTTATATATGGATGTATGTGGGTTGGCCGTACACCAGGTCACATACCGAGATATATGGGTCAGACGAGTAATAATAATAATAGGTGTTTCTGTGACCCCGGTTATGATTACTGTTATGATTCCTGTTTTGATACCTGTTATGCACTCTTGTCACATCTGTTATGTATTCTTGTTATGACTACTTTGCAACTCTGATTCTATACGCTTAGATATTCGGTGGCATGAGATAACGGTATATAGATGAGGTTTCCTTATTTGGATTATTCCTTCGATGTACTAGTCTCATGGGACCGTAACCTAAGCGTATACAATCAATTTTGCTTGTGATCAGTTTTACTTCGGATTTCCTGTTTTACGATTGTTACGTTATACCCGTTCTTATATATACTTCATTTGTGTTCTAACCCTCCTGTCTTCTGTACTTGACTCTTGTACTCACCCTTGGCTCGCCACCTGGCTTTTGCATCCTCCTACTCGCCTGGGGAGTTTCACTGACTCCCCTGGATTCTCATGTCCAGGTCCTGGAGCCCGGAGCGTGAGGATCTCCCCCTTTGCTGCTCAGAGTAGCGCAGCGGTGGCGTGGATCCCCAGCCGACCTTTCAGAGCTCCATCCTTCCAGACCCCCTGTATGCCTCTCGAGTTTTCCCTTAGCAAACTCGTGAGTGCCCTTTTTCTATTCATACTTGTACATTCCTTGTATACATGTATGTGGACACCTTTTATACTGTTCATATATGTATATCTTTTGTATTCTCGCATTTGCGCATACTAGTGATATGATATTCATGTAATATTGTGATCACTTCTGATGATAACTGTGTAATTGTACTATATGTGTTGAATGTATAATGCACCATTGCTTCCGTACTCTGATTCTTGTCTGTACTGATGCTTAGCGTATATACGGGAAGGTACTTCGGACTTACGTATATACGTTGCAGTGACGTCCCCGTATCCGTGGAATCGGGGCGTTACAGTGAGCTTTTGAGATCACCAAGTCCTGTTTGTGCTCTAAGTGATCACTAAGTTGTATTTCTTTTCATTGCTATGTGCCTGGCTTTGTGCCTACCCTCTTGTGTAGAGGTGTGAGAGTTGGAGTTGTGTACTCTTTATTTGTATTGTTGTAATTTCTCGTGGTGGTCCCTTTGTGGAAGTCCTTGGTGGACATAGTGGAAATCCTTCTGTGTGAAGGCGGGGGTAGAGCAGTGGCTCGAACCTCGAAACATATCCTTGTGTTTACGTTTGGATCTTTCTATCTCTCAACTCTCTTCTCTCATTTTATCTTGCATTGCTATTCTTGCTCATATTTATACATGTTTGATATAGTTTGTTTGCTTACACTTGTATTGAACTAAGAGAGTTATTGAAGCACCTCAACTCATAATTTAGAGGAATCGTGAGGAGAAATTCTAGAGACCTTCACGAAAAGTTCGGACTCACTCTTGGTATACATTGTGTGTTAACGTAAAAGTTTTTTAATTCCGCATTATTTGTCATATAGATTAGCACTAAGTCTATTCACCCCTCTCTAAGTGTATTTTTCAAGATGATATTTCGGGGTGATGTCCTGCTGGCACATCTTGTCTTTGGGGAAGTTCTGGTAAGGCGGAACACGTGTCATGATCCTGGTGCAGATCAAAATCTGACCACTACACTAGATTTATATGGGCGTGACACGAATGTGAGTCACTAACAAATTAACATTCTACCAAAAGAGTTGTGGTTATAATAGTAAAGATAATCATTATTGTTATTCCTTTTTGTGTGTGAAAATGATGGGTTTATTCAGACAAAACTGCTATTACAGATGGACAAATAAAACTACAAGAAAGAGGAAAGTCATGTGGAAATGAAAGATGCTCTGCATGCCAGGGAGAGAGTTTATATAAACCAAGGAAGCAAACATCCTGAAAACAACGAAAAGGATTTATAGTTTAACAATTGCAATATGCTCTTTCACTCTACATATTATCATCATGGATAATTGCCATCTGAGCGTTGCTCGAGCAGTAGACACTTTATTTCGATATAGTGGTTTAATTTTGTGGCATAAGGAGGTTATAAGGTTCTACTAGTGATTTGTGGAGGCTCATTCACGTGTACGAAAGCTGCGCATGGAAGCTACTAGTAGTTTCGTGAAGAACTTGTTGCGATTCATAAATATGCACCAGGCGCTTCATCCTCACCTATGGTAGTTTCTTTCTTTCACTATGAGAGGAGTTTCTGTTCGCCACTGGAGACTATGACGTACGTCTAGGAGTCTTTTTTTTCCCATAGAAGAGAGAGAAAAAAACAGAGAGAGCCCGTATGAGTTGCTTGTCATTGTAAAAATCCAACTTGTTATATAATAAACTAGTAATAATATGTCTTACATTATTAATTTTGAACCTTTTCCTGTAAATTAATGTATATTACTGTTACTTTTATCTTTTTTCTGAAACCTCCGTTTCCAAGTCAGGTGTGTTTGGATTCATGGAAGGAGGAAAATGGGAAGTGGGAAACTCATTTCCCACTTTCCTTATTTGTTTTGAACTGGGAATGGGAAATGAAAAAACCCTTTTCGTTTTCCTTTTTCCCTTTTACTCTTTCTTTTTACACTATCACTTTCTCGCTTCGAAGGTGCTACAGTTAATTTTGGGATCATGTAAATTTCACTTTAATAAGTTATAGCTTAATACATTAAATTTTGATGTCATGAAAATTTCACTTGCAGCCCAATTACAGTTCAAAAACGTCAAAACAGAAATAATATTTAATTTAATATTATTTTGTTGTCAATTTTGTGGTTAATTTCTTCACTTTCACTTTCACATTACTAACCAAACACTGAAATACACAATATACTTTTGTCACTACACTTTCACATTTTCCACTCATACTTTTTATTTATCATTTTCCTCTCATTTTCATGACTCCAAAGAGATGAACCATCTTTTTTGAGCATAAAATAGAGGCATAAGAACAAAAAAAAAATTTCTTACCCTCCCCCTCTCTCTCAACCCCCCCAACACCACACGGCACTCGATTTCATCGTACAAAATATTAGTGGTACAGTACCAGTACTAACTGCCCCCCACTGAAAAGACTGATAGTTTCTATGATCCAATCTGACAACTAATCAATGTCACCGATCTAATTGGCTAGGTCGGTGAATATCAGCTGGGAGGTTTTTCGTTCAATAGAACTTTCCTTAATTAAAGAATCACCTTTCAATTACCTTCCTTGGTTAAACACCAATTAGACTGGTATGAGTCAGTCTCAATATACTAAATATCAGTATAACCCCTGTATAAAGAAAATTAATTCACTTATACAGTACTTGGAGTGAATACGCTTATAGCGAATCTCCTTAAAATAATTACGTCCCCCGCTACGGTGCTAACGGGTTACTGGACGCGCTGTCTCGCAAGATGAACACTCCTTCACGGTATTTAGATAGCACTACCAAATCACCGTACGGTCGAACCGTAGTTAACCAGTACCTTCATAGGATTATCAAAGCAGTAGGACCAAGATAAATTTCAGGGAGAATATTTGTCTTTACTTTGGAGGAACACCCACCGTAGAGAAAGGAGAGGGAAGTAGAAGAATATTCTTCTTTGGAAGTCACAGATTCAGACAACAATTCTATTAAAGAATCTGTGAATTTTCTGAGACTTTTTTCAGAACGAATTTTCAGAATCTGTTGGAAGTCGCTTCAGAATCTGCGTTGCAGAATTCTCACTTTCTGTTGGAAGTCAGTTCGAACCCGAGTTGCAGAGTTATCATTTCGGAATGCAGAAGAAGGAACTCATTTCCTTTTCTGTATTTCTTTCTATTTTTGTGTTTTTATTTGAGAGAAACAGAGCGCTATTTATAGCGCTCCGGGAGGGGTAAAACTGTCTGAACCCAACCGAACGGTTGCAGCGGTTCGGTCAGAACTGTTATAACGGTTCGTTTCAGATAGAAACGCCCAACTGCTCGCCGCGGTTTTCTGTTAGCCGTTGCGCTAATTCGGGTTCGGATCCGGATGGCAGAGCGGGTACGATCTGCGGTAACCCATACCCGTAAGACCCGGTTCAAAAAGAACCGGACCGGGTAGGGAACCCGAACCGAGCCCAGCTCCAGCGCCGGTGCAGCGGCCGCCGGCGACGCGCGCTCGCGTGGGCATGGTTTCCCCCTAATCACGGCGAAAACTCCAAGTACCCAAAGGGCACACCTTTTGTTCCAATTTTTCTCTATTTAAACACTTCAAACTTCTATCCCATGGCCAATGTGGGAATAAATGTTTTGAACTCCTTTTAGTCCCCTTTTGGCTTTAAATTAGACAAACTTTACGCTTGATTATCTCATTCATTCGAAGTCAGAATTGAACATGTGAATATACCACGTTCATCCCCAATGGAAGGAGAACACACTCCAACCATTATCCAATGATTCTATCAACGGATCTCGCCGTAATTAACTCAAAGATTCACATTTACTTTATATTTCCCAACAATCCCCCACAATGAATAGAGATTCAAGGAATTGACACACAAAGAGACTGACTCTATAGTGAAAGGTACTTTAGAAAAGTAACTGCATCAGGATAGTTGAACTAGGTCTTGAACCTTCTACAGCGAAAACTTTATCGGACTTACTGGCTAATCAGTGAACTAGGTCTTGAACTGTAGCCGTTAGTATAGCAGCCAACACAGTTTCACACAGTAACTTTTCAAATCAACTTTGATTTTCGGTTGTGTCCATTTTGGCCCTGGCATCATTCTTAGTTTCAGAGAGTATCTTTAAGGAATAACAGGCTCCATAGAAATTCCAAAGAGCTGACCCAACTCTATACTCACATAGGTGATCGTCATATTAAGGGCCTGTTTGGTTAAGGGTGGAAGTGAGAAAGTAAGGAAGTGAGGAAGTGATAATGTTCCCTTTGAAACTTGAGAATTGGTTAGTAAGTTTTTCGGTGTTTGGATGTTGTTGGGAAGTGTGATTTGAAAAATGTTATGTCTTTTCTGGTATTTAGATTATAATGTGGAAGTGGAAAAGTTGATCACAAAATTGACCGCAAGATAATATAAAATAAAAATAATTAAGAAAATAAAAAATGGACTGTAATTAGAATGCAAGTGAAATTTTTATGATAAAAAAATTAACTGTTTTGCGCTACAACTTATTAATGAGATTTACATGACCACAAAATTAACTGTAGCACTCTGGAAGTGAGGAAATGGTTGTGTAAAAGAGAAAAGAGAAAAGGAAAAGGGGTTTTCTTATTTTCCTTTTCCGGTGTTTGGATAGATAGGGAAGTGAGCAATATATTCCCCATTTCCTTACTTCCGCCCACTTCCTTCAAACTAAACACGCCCTAAGAGTAGTCTACTCTACTCCACTTGTTTAGTAACAAGATATAGGTATCATTAAAAACGTTAAGCTTATCCTTAATCCACTTATAGAAAGCACTTGTGTGCACCTTAGGAATGGATTGGAGTCAAGCTCTTAAGTGCTTATGCTGAGTCAATCATAACTAGTTTTTTTTTTCTCTGAAATAGTCTTAGGGATCTCCAGTTGCTAAGTGAGGTTTCCATTAAGCTGACTCGGTAAGGTTAGACTTTTAGACCATTCCCTCGATGCGTAGTTTATACGCTCTCCACTTAAACCTTTGGTAAGCGGATCCGCTAAATTATCTTTTGACGAGACAAAGTCAATAGAGATAATTCCATTGAGAGCAACTGCTTAACGGTATTATGTCTACGACGAATATGTCTAGACTTACCGTTGTATATATAAAATTTTGTGCCCTAGATATAGCTGCTCGATTATCACAGTGTATGCATATAGCGGGCACTGGCTTTTGCCATAATGGGTATATCTTTCAAAAATTGTCGAAGCCATTCTGCTTCTTCTCTGGCCTTATCTAAGGCTATGAATTCTGATTCCATAGTGAACGGGCAATACATGTTGTTTGGAAGATTTTCAAAGTACCGCTGCTTCTCCTAGAGTAAATATGTATCCGCTAGTTGATTTTGATTCTTCAGAATCTGCAATCCAATTAGCATCACTGTATCCTTCAAGTTCAGGTGGATACTATCCATATCTCAAGGCATATTCCTTGGTATATGATACGTAACCTAATACTCATAGTAGAGCAGTCCAATGATCATCACTAGGGTTACTAGTGTATTCCTTAACTTGCTTACAATGTAAGCAATATCGGGTCTAGTACAATTTATTAAATACATTAGACTTTCGATAATCTGAGAATACTCCAACTGGTATACTCCAGTTCCTGTATTCTTACGAAGGTGGATGTGTGTGAGAAAAGAATTTGTATCTCTTTTATCTCATGATCCTTGAATCTTTCTATCATCTTATCCACATAGTGAGATTGAGATAGACAGATTCCATCTGGTATTCTTATGATTTTAATTCCTAAATTTACATCAGCAACCCCCAGATCCTTCATGTCAAAACTGTTGGATAACATTCTTTAGTAGATTTAATAATTTTAATATTAGTCCCCAAGTATCAACATGTCGTCTATATAAAGACAAATAATGATACATGCATTTCTAACTGTTTTAGTGTAAACACACTTATCGCATTCATTGATAGTGAATCTATCTTTGATCATGACACTATCAAATTTCTCATGCCATTTTGGAGCCTGCTTTAAACTGTATAAAGATTTTACCAATTAACACATTTTGTGTTCTTGGCCCTTGACTATAAATCTTTCAGGTTGCTCCATATATATTTCTTCATTAATTCACCGTTTAAGAATACAGTCTTGATATCCATTTGATGGATATCTAAGTTATGCAATACTGCAATTGTAATCAACATCCGAATGGAGGTTATTCTTATTACTAGTGAATAAGTATCGAAGTAGTCAAGTCCTTCCTTTTGTCGATGGCCCTTGGCTACTAATTTATTATCGATAGATCCATCGAATTTTAATTTTCTTTTGAAAATTCACTTACACCAAATTGGTTACTGCCAGGAGGCAAGTTTGTCATTTTCAAGTATGATTACTTTGTATTAATTCTATTTCGCTATTTACAGCTTCTTTCCACATTTGTGCTTGTAGGATAGACATAGCCTCTTTAAATGTTGAGGCTCGCTTTCAATAGCGTATACTATGAAATCTGAACCAAAAGATTTTGAAATTTTAGATCTCTGACTTCTTCTAGTTCAATTCAAAAGCATTAACAATCGGTTCCTCGGGGCTTTCGTCCCTGAATGCCATCTCATGTGTTCTTTTCCCAGAAGTCTTATTTATTTCGGTTTGTATGGAAAATTGTCTTCAAGGAACACAACATCTTTAAATTTGATAATCATATTTACATGAATATCTGGTATTTCTGATTTATGAACCAGAAATCTGTAGGCGCTACTATTCAAGGCATAGCTGATTGATGAAAAGATAGTGTGATTTTGTGTGAAGTATTTGCACAGATATTAAATGAAAGAGAGAAGGTTTAGAATCAACCTCAAGTGCTTTGATCACTCCACAATGTATTTATATGATTAATGTATCCTTTCCAATCTCTGTTATAGCATGGGCTATACCGAG
Source organism: Agave tequilana (assembly GCA_038442645.1). Classification (NCBI taxonomy): domain Eukaryota; kingdom Viridiplantae; phylum Streptophyta; class Magnoliopsida; order Asparagales; family Asparagaceae; genus Agave; species Agave tequilana. The sequence continues at coordinate 53,659 of JAVJIF010007633.1, forward strand.
TCGATTCTCAGGGAGAGCTTGCGATGGAAGCGTTACGGTTCGTAGTGAAGAAAGAAAAACGAAGATTCTTCTTTGTTTTTAAACAAATGCAAAAAGCATGGAAAAGAAAATGAAAGAATTGGTGGATTTGTGCATGATGGAAAGGAAATCAAAGAACTTTGGAAAAGTGTATTGCTAAGAGAGAAAGCTAGTAAAGAAAATGTTTAGGAAACTTTAGATGATAAAAGCCATGGCTAGCTAAATTTACTACTTTGCTAACTTACTAAACTCAAGGGTGATGCATGATTGCCTCATGTTGATTCATTGGCAATAGAGATGACTTGCTTGTTTGGTCAAGTATTTTTCCCGTTTTGAAGATGAGTGTTCTTCTCGGTCTTAGCTTGTAGCCTCATATTGATTCATTGGCTCCCGAGATAGATTTTCTATGGTGGACTTCAAGGAGTGGTACTCAAGGGATGCTAAGGAAGAAGATACAACATTCATTAGTCATTCAAGGCATAACAACAAATTAGCTTGAAGTAAAGAAGTTGTTCTACAAATAGCATATGTTTGGTGATCCATCTCCATATTCCATCAAGGCACTTGTTCTAGACAAGCTCTAAATGAGGCACACATGAATCATATGGAGTATGAACAAGCATTTACCAAGTGAAAGCAACTCTACTTCCTTGGAAAGCAAAAGAGACTTTAACAATGCAAGTATAGAATTTAGCAATCACCCAAAGAGTTAGAAGTTAGCAATGAGAGTTGTTAGCTAGCCATGTAAGAGAGATTTAGCTATCCATTACAAAAGAAACTAAACAACAATTCATGATGAAAATAGAAATGCAATAGAAGTAAAGCAAGAAAGTAAAGCAAAGTACTAGAGATTGCAAAGAGAAGAATGAAGCTTTGATTAATCCTTGCTTACAAGTGATGTCACCTCCTTACTTACAAGCTCTCAAAAACACTCTCTTTTCTCTCTTTAACAAAATCTCTAGGAGGAAGAAGAGGGAGAGCTAAAAACCTAAGAGAATACCAACACTCTCTCACAAAATACAAGCTTTACCCTAATCTCTCTCTGTCTTGCTCATGCAGGCCTTGGTACTGTATTTATAGGGCTCAGAGAGAAGGCTCCAGAATCCGTTTGTTGGAGAAAATCTCAGCCCAACGGCCTTGTAACCGCCGTGGACACGCGGCACATATCTGGAATGCGCGGCAAAATCAGGGCCGTTCAAGTGGATCTTTCTGTTACAGATTTGTTACAGGTTGTTAGCCACGTGGATCTTCTGGAAGCGTGAGCTGGCGCGTAGAATTCTCCAGATCCTGGGCTCAACCTTGGGCTCACTTTTTGGGCTTTGAATTAATCTTTTTAATTATGCTAATTAAAGAAATTTTGGGCCTTTTCTCATTTCAAATGTGGACCTGCAAAAAATAGAGAGAAAAGGATTAAAATTACATTTTTATTTACAATATGCATGGTATGGAAGTGGTAAAATATGCAAATATGTATAACAATCACATCCCCATACCTAGCTTTTGCTCGTCCTCGAGCAAAAAGAAAGAAAAAGAAAGAAAATCCTAACTAGTTTATTACACCACTTTCGTAGGTGACACGATTGCACTGAGCACGTGCAACAAGCCGTTAAACCTCTAGGTTACCCTAGAGGAGGAGTGTTGTCTCCTGAGGGTTTTCAGCGGATTGCACCCACAAAATCCATAAAGAAAAATAAAAGAGTTAGTGAAAATTTTGATCCATGTTTTAAAGATTCTTACTTAAGTTATAGGTTTCAGGTTACCCTAAACTTGTCATTCCTCTTATAAGTGTCTATTTAGAGTTTTGTTTTCAATTAGGTTAAGTTTTTAGGGAAAAGATCAAAAATCGGATTTTGCATCAATCCTAGGATATATACATCTTTAAATATGAAGGATCTTCTTAGACTAAGTTCATTTATTACTAATATATAACATTTTTTTTTCTCTTTTTTTTATAATATTTATTTATTTACATTTCCTTAGCATCCTTAGGCTTTCTAGTTTACCCTTGTAGCGAGTCTCTTACCGATGACTCCCAAACCAGACGGTCTTAGGGCACCAGATGAGAAAACATCCCTAGGGTTCGATGACTCGAGTAAAAAAGGCCATGAAGGAATTTAAGGACTTAACCACCTTTAGGCGTGACTGGCCATGCTTCTTGAGGCACAACTAACCAGCTTAATTAGTGGTTAAGTATTTATTATTTATTATTTATTTACACATTTTTTTCTTTCTATATTTTTTTATTATATATATGTAAATAAAGTCACAAAGTCTTTGATTAATCCTTCAATATGTTTAATGTATATATCCTAAAGAAAGAATTAAAATCTAGTAATTTTTTTTAATCTTTTATTACTTAACCTAAAAATCTAACAAAACTCCTCTTTTCGACTTATAATTAGAAATCTTAGTTTAGAGTTTCCTTAATCCCTAAAGTTAAGTTTGATTCTTTAAACATGGATCAAAAATTTCCCTTTTTTTAATTTATTTTTTTATTATTATTTTTTTCTTTTCTAAAAAATAAAATCTAACAAGAAAATAGAAAATCTATAAAGAAAGGTAAAATCTAAAAGAAAATAAAAACCTAAAAAGAAAGTGAAAATCCTAAAAATAAAAATAAAAACCTAAAAAGAAAATGAAAAATCCTAGGTTAGCATCTACTCCCCCATACCTATCTCATGCATTGTCCCCAATGTATGCAAGATGAAATGATGCATGAAATAGGTAAAGGATAAAGATCATCCACTTTGTCGTTTTGGACCAGCGGTGGTGCTAGGTCCAGCCCGACTGCGAACGTCTTAACGCTGCTTCCATACTATCCAATCGAGAGGATTGCTCCTCTACCTTCTTCCTGAGACGAACTGCCCCTAAAGATTTCTTCATGCCCTTCCAGATGGTGGACATGAAGGCTCTTGATTCCGTTGGGGGGTCCTGCCTCCAAAATTGTGGCTCATCTATTTCCTCTAAGCTTCCTCCGAAGAGGACTCCACAGGTATATCCTCAGGCTGGGCACTGGGTGTCCAGAGTGCATGCAAGCAACAATTATATGAGCTGGTGGGTCTCTCTACTGTAAAAAGCACTCGGTCGAAGGTATTAAAAACAGCGTCTGATATGAAATTCTTACACAGACGTGTGATTAAGATTGGATGGGAATGCTTGGCACCCCGAGTGCGGGAGGAATTGTCAAGAATAGCATGGAAGATGGCCCTATTCAAACAGACCGTGTGGTTTCGAGTCATTAAATCATGGATTATTTGTAACACGGGTCTGTTAAAGGACGTGGCATGATCAAGCCCAAAAATGTTGCGTTGGACCCAGCGTCCAATGCAATGCAATTTCTAAAGGTCGTGTTGGCTTTGAGCCCACGGTCCTGTGCTGTACAGCGAACCTCCATGATGGTCATGTAATCTATCAATGGCAAGGGTCGCTATGGTGGGGGTGAATTGGGACATCAGTGATTTCAGCAATGAGTGAAATTGTGACAAAGATGTCACCTAACGGCATATGAACAACAAATTGGTGCGTGTCATAATTCACAGATGCATGATCGATGGCATTATAAAATGTATTAACTAGTTCAGGACAGTAATATGCATCATTTTCACTGTTATCATAGACCAAAGAATACCAATTCCATGCACGTAATCTATCAACAAAGATGAGCATACCCCCCATTATCATTCAAAATTTTGGAAAAATCTCTTTCCACAAACAAATTCGGGGCCATGTATAATAATGGAATTAAAGCAAATGATTGTAGAGAGGAAAGATCAAACCACCCCCGGAGATCATGGGGAAAATCCAAAAGCAGGTGTGCAGAAGGCACCGGGACAGAATCTGGAAGATTGGGTCTGGATCTGTCACCAGGGGAAGAAATCAGCCGGTCAGAAATTTGCAGAGCTCCAGATGTTGCAGGAGGGCGGCGGATCAGCGGCAGAACTGAGGAAAATGCGGCAGAACAGAGAGCTCTGGGGAAGGAGAAAATTTTCAGAGGTCGGCTCAGGAAGAGAGGGTCCAGATCTGAGGGGACTTTGCGTTTGAGGGAAGAAGGGTAGGTGAAAAGAGTATTTATAGGAGGGAAATAGAAGGAAATTTCCAATTTTAACCCTAGGTTAAAAGTGTATTTACAAGCCTAGGGAAATAGTTGGAAAATGAATTTGACCCTAGGGAAAAGATGTAGAATCCTAGGAAAAATTGTGAAATTCTTTTAAGCACAAAAGTCCCTCATTTTTTCTTTTTCTCTTTTTTTTATTTGTTTTTATTTACAAAATTCTATGTACAAAAGTGGTCCCAAAATGATATGCAGGGAAATTCTCGGGAAACTGTACAAATGGAATGGTCACAGATAAACTGGGTCAAAAAGACCCAATTCATGAACTTCTTGTGACACGACATCGGTGGTAAAGAATGGCTTTAAACGTTGACCATTTACAGTAAATGTGTTGCCATTATTAGGATCAAGAATCTCTATAGCACCGTGGGAAAAGACTTGATGCACTATGAATGGTCCTGACCACCTGGTTCTCAATTTAGCAGGAAAGAGATGGAGTCTGGAGTTGTACAACAGAACCTTTTGTCCTGGGACAAAAATTTTTCGATGAATGGAATTATCATGAAAGAGCTTGGTTCTGTGTTTTGTTATCCGAGCATTGTCATATGCTTCATTTCTTAGTTCCTCTAGCTCGGATATCTGCAACTTCCTCAAAGCACCAGCTTTATCCAAATCCAAATTCAGCTGCTTTAAAGCCCACATAGCTCGGTGTTCTAACTCCACAGGCAAGTGATAAGGTTTTCCAAATACAACTCGATATGGAGACATACCGAGGACAGTTTTGTAAGCGGTCCTGTATGCCCATAAGGCATCAGTGAGTTTGATGGACCAATCCTTACGGTTCTGTCCAACGGTTTTCTCCAAAATGAGTTTTATTTGTCTATTCGTAACTTCTACTTGCCCGTTCGTCTGAGGATGATAAGCCATGGATAATTTGTGAGAAATAGAGTATTTACGCATCAGGACTTCAAAAGCCCTATTACAAAAATGACTCCCATTATCGCTTATTATCGCACGGGGGGCTCCGAAGCGAGAGATGATGTGGTCTCGTAAAAACTTAATGACAACTTGGTTGTCATTTGTCCTTGTTGGAATTGCTTCAGCCCATTTGGAAACATAATCTACGGCTACCAAAATGTATTGGATACCATAGGACAGAGGAAAGGGTCCCATAAAGTCGATGCCCCACAAGTCAAAAATTTCAACTTCCAAGATGGGTGTAAGGGGCATCATGTCTTTCTTTATGATTCAACCCGTCATTTGACACCTATCACATAGCTTGCAAAAGAGATATGCATCCTTAAAGAGAGTGGGCCAGTAAAATCCACTCTGAAGTACTTTCTCAGCAGTTTTCCGTGGACCAAAACTCCACCACAAGCTAGTTTGTGACAAAATGTTAAAACACTCTGATGTTCCTCCTCAGGAATACACCTTCGTATGATCTGGTCAGGACAATATTAGAATAAATACGGTTCATCCCAAAAGAAGAACCGCATTTGACTCATAAAACGGTGTTTGACCTGACCTGACCAATTAGAAGGTATTTGCCCGGTAGCAAGGTAATTTGCTATGTCAGCATACCAGGGCTCTCATGCATGTGTGGATATGTTCGTCAGGAAAATTATCATTAATTGATAATCTCTCCGTTGGTGCATTTGGGATTCTAGACAAGTGATCAGCTACCACATTCTCAACGCCCTTTTTATCCTTTATCTCCAAATCAAACTCTTGCAAAGAAGTATCCATCGTATAAGTCTTGTCTTAGCATCCTTCTTTTGCATTAAAAACTTTAGGGCGGAGTGATCAGTGAAAATAATCGTCCTGGAGCCCAACAGATATTGGCGAAATTTCTCCAACGCAAAGACAACCGCTAAAAATTCCTTTTCAGTAGTTGTATAATTGAGTTGGGTTTCATTCAGTGTTCTGCTAGCATAATAGATTACGTGTTGCCTAGTATCAATACGCTGTCCTAAAACAGCGCCAATTGCAAAGTCTGAGGCATCACACATAATCTCAAAAGGCTTGGTCCAATCTGGTGCAGAAATGATCGGTGCTGAGACAAGTCTACACTTAAGCTCTCTCCAAGATTTTTGACATTCTTCATCAAATATAAAGGGTACATCCTTTCCTAAGAGATTTGTCAAAGGTCTTGCAATATTGCTAAACCCTTGAATAAATCGTCTATAGAAGCCGGCGTGCCCTAAAAATGATCTAATGTCTTTTAAGCATGTTGGCTCAGGGAGCTTAGTTATGACTTCCACTTTTGACTTGTCAACCTCAATTCCCTTGTGTGAAACTTCGTGCCCTAGGACGATTCCTTACTTGACCATAAAATGACACTTTTCCCAGTTAAGTGTCAAGTTTTTCTCCATACAGCGTTGTAAAACCAGTTTCAAATGGTATAAGCATTGTTCAAAGGAATCACCATAAATGGAAAAATCATCCATAAAAATCTCCAGAAATTTCTCCACCATGTCCGAAAAAAGGCTCAGCATTGTAGGCTGTCCAAAAGTTACTGGAGGACAAGCCATTGAAAAAGTTTCAAGCTCTAGAAGCGAGGGACTATCACCCGCGTCTCAGCATCAAGGCGCGTTGGCTCAACACCCGCGTCTCAGCATCAAGGCGCGTTGGCTCGACACCCGCGTCTCAGCATCAAGGCGCGTTGGCTCGACACCCGCGTCTCAGCATCAAGGCGCGTTGGCTCGACACCCGCGTCTCAGTTATAACCGCCTTGGTTAAGGGACCAATCACTGCCCACACGTAGGGGAGATCAGCCCCCATCGTGGCATGTCTTTAGCAAGCACGTGGGTTAGTTACCGCCCATGTAGCGGGAAAGTTGGCCCTCATTGTGGAGCATTTTCAGGGGGCACGTTCACCCCTGGGACCTCTATAAATAGCCCCGTCGCTATGAAGAAGGGGTCGAATTTTTGGCGATCGGCATCAAGGGGTAGGGCATAAGAAGAAATCAAAGGGCATCAATAGACATAAAGAGACCGAGAGATATCAACAGACACGACACATACAGAGAGAGAGAGAGCTCGACTCTTCCAGCTAACTTGCTGCGTACAAGTTGCTCTTCGCCTACCTTCTCTTTTAGAGTTTTGGTAGACGGGGCTGAGTTACTCCTTCTACCTGCAAGGAGAAGATCCCTTGACGGTCCAGACGATCATCTGGTCAACGGAGAACAAGATTCACTCTCCACCGCCACACGAAGAACCCAGCACTAAACAAAGGGGGATTCAAGCTTCAACATCCTCCCTCCCTTGTAACCGGAAGATTAGTCTGTTGTAATTTTTCATCTGATTCAAGGAAATTTTACACCTCCTTCTTTTTCCGTGTCCAACAAGAGATGGCGACTCCGCTGGGGAATACGTTTGTCACTGACGAACAAGCCGTGGCGCAGGATGATCTCCTCCGTAGGGGGAAAATGGTCGAGACACTTGTTGTGGAGTTCGACCAGGCGAAATTCGAAGAGTTTCTCTCTTCTGGCTCCAAGAGTCCAAAGACCCGCGTCTGTCGCAGGGTCTCGGCGGGGAATAACTCCGAAGCTCGATCTGAGGCTCTCTTGGGCGCCACTGCTACGGTCCCTTGTGCACAGAAGACCCGCGTCAACGCCTCTCAGAAGGCCAGCGTGGTCTCACGCGCGACTGCTGCTGCGACCAACTGCGTCGCACAAAAGACCCGCGTCAGTGTCCCTCAGAGGACCCGCGTGGTTAAAACCCCTGATGTTCAGCATCAGGATGTTGTCGGTTTCTCTCCTCCTCCGCGACGCAACCGAAATGCTGAGCGTCGACAGAGGAGACGCGCGCGTCAGCTTCAAGCTGGAACCATTGGTTGTCCGACTGAGGCTAAACGCGACATGCAATCTGGCGCTTTGCCCGCGGCACGTCCAGTACGTGAAATCCGCGTTTGGCGGCCCAAGTGCGTAACTCCTCAAGTTGAGTCCTCTGAAGACCAGCTTACCAAACGCCAAAGCGAAGCTTCTGCGTCTCGTCAAATGCAAGAAACACGCGCTCACAGGCATGGGGCCCAGCAGCCCACTCTCTCTCACCCGTCTCTGCCCGGACGCACCAGGCATCAACGCAAGACTCGCGTCTCATCTCAACAGAGACGCCAGGCGCGCATCAGACAGCCGCGACGCGAGAGCTGCGTCCCTGAAGTCTGCGTCCATTCTGCACAGCACATGGATGCCTCCCGTCTTCGACGTTGTGAGGCTAGTCTCTTTGATCCCTCTTCCATGGATTTGAGGGATTATTTAACAAAGAAAAGAAGTGCCCACCAGGTCACTTCATCTTGCTGCTGCCAACGGCTCATCTCCATGCTCTCAGAGTGTCGTTGCGGGTCGAGTGTGCACCAGCAGTCTTTAGTTAGACAGCTGACCTCGATCCCCCGTCAGCCAAAAGAAAGCGCTCCCATAGAAGGAGAATATTCTCTGACGTTGAATACCCGGAGCTTACTGCGAACATGACAAGCAGAAGTAAGGGAAAAGGACTTGCAGTCAGCTCAGATGAGTCTGACTCTGAACCGGAAGGGGTGTATCAACACACTCGTACCCGGACTGGGGCCATTCCCCCGGTTGACTATAATGCCTTAGCCCATGGCATTAAAGTGAACGATTCCCACTCTGCCGTAGTGGAATCAGGGGCTTCAAACTCCTCCGTTGAGAAGGAGACCCCTGCCTACATGACAAGCACTCCTGATGAGACAGCTAGACGTCTGGAACAGATCCAAAAGAGACAAATGGAGATGATTGTGTCTCAACAGGAATCTATCGATGCTATCAAGCTGGCGCTTGCACAGCTGCTCGAAGACAGGAGGAGATCTCCTCCTAGGAGGTCGAGGGACAGAGAGAGAAAGGGAGGAAGCTCATCTTCCGAGCCTTCTGAAGAGAAGCCTCGATCTACTTCTGGCTCGTCCAAACCCTCATCAAAGGGCGACCGAGACCCAGGGAAGGCTCATGCTAAAAGGATGAGTCAATTGGAGGAACGCTTCAATGCCCTTGCCAGTCGCAAAGACCTCCAAGAAGCTGGAGTGGTCCGGCCCTATCCAGCTGAGTGGGATTTAGTCCCGTACCCTCCTAAGTTCAAGGCTCCAACCCTCCAAGCCTTTGATGGGAAGGGGTCCCCTAATCAGCACATCTACTACTTCAAATCCCAAACCGGGAATGTAGTAGATAATGACGCCATCCTGGCGCGACTGTTCATCCGCACCCTGAAAGGGTTGGCCTTTGAGTGGTTCATGAAACTCCCGGAAGGTTCTATCAAGAACTGGGGCGACTTGGAGAAGCTGTTCTTAACACGCTTCTTCGAAGATGACTCCGAGGTCACAATGCCCACCCTGTTAGCTACGAGACAGCGAAAGGGAGAGTCCGTCAAATCTTTCGTGGAAAGATTTCGGAACGTGGCACTCCGGTGTCCAAGCGGTATGACCCAGGCCACCCTGGTGGAAACATGCCGCCACAACCTCCAAACCTCACTCCTTGCTCAAATAGGAGTTGTTGAAAGCCGCACCTGGAAACAATTAGTCCAACAAGGTGAACAGGCTGAGGAGATTGTTGCCCGCGTCAGGGCAGAAGAAGGCAAGCCGCGGCCGGAGAGGTCAACTAGGCGAGCGCCAGACACCTCCCTTCAGACAAAGCGGAAGGATAATTTGGCGACGGAGACCAAATCTCCTACCAAACCTCAACCAGCCAAGGCGAGTGGCTCTTCAAGCCAACCCCGCGCCAACAAGCAGTATTCCTTCAAGGAGGAACATGTCGATTCGCTCTTCAAGCTACTCAACAAGAGCAACCGACTGAAGCTCCCTGAGGCCAGGCGCCCTCAGGAAGTCGGCAAGACCGACAACCCCAACTACTGCTTGTACCACAGGATGTTGGGACACCCTACCAGAAGCTGTTACATCTTCAAGGACATCCTTCAGGCTCTGATTGACGCGGAGGTGTTGAAACTCCGACCAGAACAGAAGGAGGTGACAGCCAACATGACGTCGGTTCTCCAGTTTCGAAAACAACCTCCAGCACCTGCAGGGGTGGTCCAATCCCAAGAGGAGAACTAAGAGTGGTCAACACAGACCCTCACCAGCAGCAGGAGAAGGGCTTGGTACCCGTCCCTACGCCTCAAGGGGAAATCATGTGGGTCCACCCTGACCTAGTGGACAGCCAGCAATGGACTACTGTAACCAACAGGAAGTCCAAAGGCAAGGCAAAAGCTTCGTCCTGCCATGTGGTATGTGCTTCCTCCCGAGAAGCAGAGGATGATGTTCCCTCACTGACTGATTCAGAAGAGGAAACAATAGTCTTGGCCGCAGAGCCCAACCAACCAATGACGGGGACTCGTTCATGACAGCCCTACTTGAAGCAGTACGGCGAAGTGGCGACAAACCTCCACAACCGGCTGCAGAGCCAACTAGGCCCTCCACGAAGCCACCAGTGGAGAAACAAAAAGAGACTCGATTCTCTCGAGCTCTTCAAAAGGGTATAGCGGAAGGATCCACAACGCCTTACCGCTTTGATGTCTTGGCTCAATTGGCCAACATCCCGGCGCGGATCACCTGTATGAGCTTCTAAGATTATCAAAGTCGACCAGGGAGGCTCTACAAGAAGCTCTGGTAAATGCTGAGGTCTTTATGACCCAGGTGCCAAAGAAGGAAGATGCAGAGAATTGTCTCCACACCTCCCAGAATGCTCCCTGCATTACCTTCACGGCAGATGATATGCAGGTTAAAGGGAAGCATGATCGACCCCTGTACTTCACAGGTTATATCAGATCATCTGAGGTGAACCGCATTTAGGTAGATCCAGGGTCCGCATTGAGCATCATGCCCCGCCGAGTCATGCAACACCTCGGCATCCCTACCCACCGTCTGAGCCCTACACAGACGACCATCTACGGGTTCAATGCCAACGGCACCCGTCCGATGGGGAAGATCAAGCTCAAGTGCCAGATTGGGAGCCTCAAGTCGGAGGTGACGTGCTACGTCATCGATGCCGACACTTCCTACAATCTGCTGCTGGGACGACCGTGGATCCACCGCAACTCCATCGTTCCCTCCACTCTTCACCAAGTCATGAAATACATTGACGCGAGTGGGAAGGTGCAAATGTTGGTTGCCGAAAGGTATCCGTTTAAGGGGGTCGAAAATTATTTCACGGACTCCCTCCTATATCAGGATCCGGTGGATGAAACCCCGCAACTGGAGGTGCCAGACTCTGGTAATGAGGCTGACACTGAGCCCGAGCAAGAAGAGTGCCTGTGGAAGTTGGAACCACTTGTAAAGAGCACTAATAAGCTCGATGTTGATAATACCACCGACGATGCAGGCGGTTGGTATATTAATGAGAATTTAGACTTTGAGTATTTTTCTGCGTGTGCATCCGATTCAATACCGTCGGATACTAGTACCGACGTAGACGATGACATCTGGTCGGCAATGGATGCTTTGACATCATTGCATTGTACCAGTAAAATCATCTTTTGGGACATACCAGGATAATGGTGATGCGCAGGAATCTATATTCATGGTTCCGACAAGACGAAAAGGCCAAAAATCAATCCTTTTTGGGCGAATGACGACTGAACCAACGCCCCGTGAAAAATCGGAAAGTGAGGAGGAATCCCCTCAGCTCAGTCATTATGAACCAAAAGCGCTCAAAATGATGAAGTGCATGGGTATGATCTAACCAACAGACCCGGGTTGAACTTCGGCAAAGGAAGGAGAACGCTACCTCGATCCTTTGTGCCGAAAGGGAAGGCCCCCGATTATTATCATCGGACGCGCCGGGGGTTGGGCTATGTATCAACTCCAGTCCCATCAGCCTCCGATTCTCAAGAATCATCGAGCAACGATTACTCTTCAGACACATCATCTTGGGAGTCAGATGTCAGTGTTGGCAACATCTTCAAGGAACTTTCAGTGAACATGGTTTCAACAAGCCACCTGGAGGATGAAGATGAAGAAATGATCCTCGCAGATGCAGATCCTTGGATCAAATATTTGAATGCTCTTTGGGATATCCGCTTTGAACAGCGTGAGCCACCCACAGAAGACAAGGTTGTTCAGATCAACCTAGGAGATGAGGCTAACCCTAAGCCCATCTTCATAAGTGACGGCCTGTCACCTTCAGAGAAGAAGGATCTAATATCTCTTGTACAAGAGTATATAGACGTCTTCGCCTGGAATTATGAGGACATGCCAGGACTTGATCCTCAAGTGGCCATGCACCGCCTCAACATCAATCCGGACGTAAAGCCTGTCAAACACAACAGCGACGGTTTCGCCCAGAAATAATGGAGGCAATTCAATCAGAAGTCAGAAAACTTATTGATTCTGGCTTCATCAGGGAAGAACAACATCCCGACTGGGTAGCCAACATCGTCCCCGTTTCCAAGAAGAACGGGAAGATCAGGATCTGCATCGACTTCCGCGATCTAAACGAGGCCTGCCCCAAAGACGAATCCCATTGCCAATCACAGATGTTATGATTGACAATACTTGTGGATTCGAACGAATGTCCTTCATGGACGGATTCTCAGGATACAATCAAATCAAAATGTATCCTGATGATGAAAAGCATACCTCCTTCAGGACTCCTCTAGGGGTATATTGCTATACTGTCATGCCTTTTGGACTGAAGAATGCGGGGGCAACCTACCAAAGGGCCATGAATGCCATTTTCCATCAGCAAATGCGCAAAATGGTGGAATGTTATGTCGATGACATTGCGGTGAAAAGTCGCATTAAAGGAGATCACATAACTGATCTGAAGGTGGTCTTCGACATCATGCGGGCTCATCAATTGAAGATGAACCCCACCAAGTCCTTCCTGGGGGTAGCCAGTGGCAAATTCCTAGGATTTGTTGTGACTTCCACAGGAATCCATTTAGATCCGGAGAAAGTCCGCGCTATCCAAGAGATGCAACCCCCGAGAAACCTCAAGGAACTTAGGGGTTTACAGGGTCGATTGGCGTACATCCGCAGGTTCATCTCAAACCTCTCCGGAAGATGCCAGCCCTTCGCTAAGTTGATGAAGAAGGGTGTCTCGTTCATTTGGGACGATGCTTGCCAACAAGCGTTTGAGGAAATCAAACAATACCTCACCCAACCACCAATCCTTGCAGCCCCGGTGTCCGGAAAGCCTTTCCTGGTGTACGTCCGGGCAATGGACCATTCTTTGGGAGCTCTACTAGCTCAGAATGATGAAGAAGGACGAGAACAGGCAATCTACTATCTAAGTAGAACAATGATCGGAGCCGAACATCGGTACAACCCGATCGAGAAGGAATGTTTGGCACTAGTGTTCGCCATTCAGAAAATGCGACACTATCTGGTAGGCCAGACTATAAATGTCATATCAAAAGTCAACCCCCTGAGGTTACTTATGACAAAGTCTTCTTCACTAAATGGCCGGCTGGCAAAATGGGCCATGTTGCTATCCCAGTATGATATGCACTTTCTGCCGCAGAAAGCCATTAAGGGACAAGCGGTGGCAGACTTCCTAGCTGAACACCCAGATCCGAGGGCAGCCAAAGTCTTCGAGGATCTCCCAGACGAAGTGGCCGAAGTCTACCTGACTCAGACATCGTTCGAAAGTCAAGTGTGGCAACTTTTCTTCGACGGTGCATCAAGGACAAGCCCCAAGGGACACGTAGTGGCGGGGGTAGGAGTAGTACTTGTCTCCCCATAAAATTATGTGATCCCCCGAGCTGTCTCGCTAACGGAGCCTTGTTCCAACAATGTGGCGGAGTACAATGCTCTATTGATCGGGATGCAGCTCGCCGATGAGATTGGCGTTAAAAATCTCGAGGCATACGGTGACTCTAAACTCATCGTCAGCCAAATTCGCGGGGAGTACGAAGTCAGACATGAAGACTTAGTACCCTATTACAACGCAACTATCCGCATGGCCGAGGGGTTTGCTAACTTCTACATCGACCATGTACGCGCAGGCAAAATGCGCACGCCGATGCACTCGCATCCCTTGCAGCCTCCCTAGCTCTTCCAGCTGGAGCAATGGAGAAAATATTCGTCTACAGCCACGACTTGCATTGCCCAAAAAATACTCTCGAGGACTATCAGGAGTCAAAGGGAGATTGTCGAGGCAAAGAAGTGCTGGAATTGTCGGCCGGTCCAGAGCTTAAAGACTGGCGATTCCCCTACATCGACTATGTCTTGTACGGCATCCTGCCTGAGGACGCCAAAGAGGCGGCTGCCATTCGAAGGAAAGCCCCTAAGTTTTACTATAATGCGATTACACGAACATTGTATCGTCGGTCGCATGACGGGATCTTACTCTGGTGCCTCTCACCAAAAGAGGCCCAGGAGGTATTGAAAGAGGCTCACGACGGTACGTGCGGAGCCCATCAACCTGGCCCAAAACTGGCACATCGACTCCAAAGGTTGGGTTACTATTGGCCCAAGATGGTTGCCGACGCCGTCGCCTATGCCAAAAGATGTCACGCTTGCCAAATACATGGAGATTTTATCCATCAAGCACCAGGGTACCTCCACTCTACGACCTCTACATGGCCATTTGAAATGTGGGGATGGATGTGGTTGGTCCTATCAGCCCACCATCATCAAAGGGACATCGGTTCATTCTAGCAATAACGATTACTTCTCCAAATGGGCCGAAGCCATTCCTTTGAAGGAGGTGAAGTCGTCCAACGTGATCAAGTTCGTAAAACATCACGTTATTTACCGTTTCGGTGTACCTCGGCGGATTGTCCATGACAATGGACCCCAGTTCATCAGCCAGGCATTCCAGAGATTCTGCGCTAAGTTCAGAATCCAGAGTGTGTCCTCAACGGCATACTATCCTGCCGCTAATGGCCTCGCAGAAGCTTTCAACAAGACCATTGGCAAGCTTCTCAAAAAGTTCGTCTCGAAGAGTCAACGCGACTGGGACGACAAGCTAGGCGAATGCTTATGGGCCTATCGCACAACAGTACGAACCCCGACAAAGACCACGCCGTTTTCCTTGGTATACGGATGTGAAGCCGTGCTTCCCCTGGAATCCAAATTCCATCTCTACGCGTCGCCTTGACAGCGGAGATGACGACAGAGGAGAAGCATCGACAGCGACTCCAGGAACTGGAGGCCTTAGACGACAAGCGTCTGCAAGCCCAACAGCAAATCGAGCTCTACCAAGCTCGAATCACCAGAGCCTTCAACAAGAAAGTTAAAGTACGAACTTTCAAGAAAGGCGATCTTGTCTTAGCCGTCAGAAGACCCATGGTGATGACGCACAAGACAAAAGGAAAATTCCAACCCAAATGGGAAGGACCATTTGTGGTAGAGTCAGTCTACTCGAATGGATCATATCGCCTCATAACCTCGAATGGTGATACACTCATGATGCCGATCAATGGCAGGTTCCTGAAAAAATACTATCCTTAGATGGTATTCTTCCGCTGATCAAGTTAAAAGTACACCTCTGATCAAAATAAGAAGAATTTCTTCATTATAACATCCGACGCCTCCAACGGCTAAGGATAGAGGAAAATGTTGGCTTTTAAGCCCAACATAAGTTTTCGACAACTCATCATGCTGAAGGGAATAGCATGGCTAGCCCAACTCAAACGGTAGTTGGTAAAGGCACCTCAAATCCGTTGATAGCTGAGGGTTTGCTAAAAATCCTAAGTGGACTTGATTCCACTCTTTCCTCCAAAATCCCTTACCAATTCCCATCCACAGAATGGTAGGACCACAAAAAAAAAAAACAATCGTTGCCAAGTTAACACCATACCTCTGGTAATGAGATACCCCTTGTAGAGTACAAATCTTGCTTGTCAACTCTACATTTTGCCAAGTTAACACTATACCTATGGCACTTCAAATCTCACTTGTCAATTCTCATCCATAGAATGACAGGTCCTCAAACTGTTTTCGGCTCAAGCCAATTCTTGTCAAGTTAATATCACACCTCTGACAAAACTACTGTTTAAGTTAACATTATACCTCTAAGCAGTACTTCAAGTTTCTGCCAGGTTTAATATTACACCTCTGACAGTCACTTTCTTCAGTCTTCCACATCGAAGCTGAAATGAATGATGCCAAGTTAACACTACACCTCTAGCATCTGAGTCATTGCTAAGTTCAACAATACACCTATGGCCATGACCTTTCCTCGACTTCCTTGTCCAAGTCGAGATGACCAATGCTAAGTTCAACATTACACCTCTAGCATTGCCTCACTGTTAAGTTAAACATCACACCATGGCAGTGACATTCTCAATTTTTCCTAAACAAAACTGAAATACTTCTGAGTTAAGGTAATATCACACCTCTGACTCACATCCTTGTCAAGTTAACATTACACTTCCGACAAGACCACTTCCAACCCGTCAAGTTAATATCACACCTCTGATGGTAACAAACCTTCCTAGACTCTCCACGAGTCTAATCTCACTTGTTATTCTCTTCAATAGAATAACAGGTCCACCTAAAAACATTGTTAGGTTAATATTACACCAATTAACAGTGTTTTCATCAAATCCCCAGTTGAGCTCAATCAAGTTAATCCCAACACTTGATAAAAGTTCACCCTCCCTGGGGGTACCAATTATACTTGTCACTTTCTCTTACAAAGTGGCAGGTTCATCAAAAATTCCATCCCTGTCAAGTTAACATCACACCTCTGAAAGTATTGTGAGAGTTCCTGAAATAGGATCTTTTCTTACAAAATTTGACTTATTAAAGTTACCATCATAATTTTAACAAAGTCAAAGATTCTTTGCTTCTACGAGTCTAAGACAAAAAAGTTCAAGACAATGAAAGAGGCAAAAAGAAAAGTGTCACTTTTATTTATTTCTAAACATATGAAAGTGATACAAAACGCTCTCTTATACAATAAGATGGAGTGTTACAGTAAAAAACGCTCTCTTATACAATAAGATTGAGTGTTACAATTAAGGAGTACAAAGAAGTCCCTCTCTCTCTCTTAGAGGTTGCACTCACTCCTTATAAGCCGCGTCTGATTCCAAGTGCGCGATGTTTTGTGGCTACAATAGAAGCTGGTTACACCACAATGCATGATGTAAACATCGAAAGCGCCCTAGCTGACTAAGCTAAAAGCAATGGTGTTCTTGAGGTCTGGTGGCAACAGAAAGTCCTGCAACCCTTCGTTCAGGAGCGTCTCTTTCCCTAGCAGGCCATCCAACGGACATAGACTGTCCTTGATGTTACTTCTGGAGTGGGAGAGGAAGAGGATCTTGTCCGCTACCACAACCGCCGGAACCCTCATCGCCGTCATGCATAGCCTGACCATCTCTTTCCAGCAGGCATAAATGGCGAAGCAGATCTGAAGAGACCTTGGCGAGGGTTGGGTCCTCGTCAGAGACGTAATATACTCTCTTATAGGTGATGAGGACCATAATATACTCTCTTATAGGTGAACATCGAACAAGTTCGCCGGCCAAAGCATCCTTCCAGGGGCCCAGCAAACCAGCAAGTCTACCTGCAAGGAATGAAACAAAGGAATCAGAACAATCTGCAACTTAGTATGTTTCAACAGAGAAAAACTAAGTCGCAAATGTAGACTGCAGACACGGGAATGATCCACGCAGTCAGCCAAGCAGACGCGGGAATGACCCACGCAGTGAGCCAAACTGCTGCGTCAGCAGAGACAAACGCGAATCAAAACGCAGTCTCATTCTGCGCCCAAGTCGAAAGCACAGACGCCGAAAAGGCACAGACGCCAAAAGTTGCCATCTCCTTGTTGAGTGAACAAGAGTTGCAAGGCTCGGGTCTGAAACCTTTTTGGAATTCGTCCAAAGTAGTGGCTATAAAACGCGCCAAGACAGTGGCTTTGAAACGCAAGCTTTGTGAACAAAGCCAGCGCCAAGTGCCAAAGACCCCTGCACTCGCGTCCAGAGAAGTTCAAGTCTGTGACGCAAATTCCAGAAGGAATGCACCAACACAGACTTCGTGAGGGGGTCCAGATAATGATGATGCCAAGGTACAGGCCGTGGTAGATTAAAATATCATGGCTAATCGGGACGGCGTACCAACAGAGGCCTCTACAAAGAGCCGGGCTCTCTGCGTCCAAACGCGGACGTGCAAGATGATCAGAGAGACACTCTGCCCCGAAGAGACCAAACAGGAGCATACAAGCCCTGGGTCATCTTCATCCACAGAGCCATCCTCATCCATGGAGACAATACTCTGAAGAGGATGAAGGTTCTCAGAGCGCTCGCTCTCAAAAAGAAAAC
Organism: Agave tequilana; assembly: GCA_038442645.1. Taxonomy (NCBI): domain Eukaryota; kingdom Viridiplantae; phylum Streptophyta; class Magnoliopsida; order Asparagales; family Asparagaceae; genus Agave; species Agave tequilana. Next base: position 71,935 of record JAVJIF010007633.1, read on the forward strand.
AGTTCAAAGATTGGATTGAAGGGAGAGGGTGCGCCCTATTTATAGGCAGCCCCCGATAACTGCAATTAATGATCTCTTAATCTGAACCGCCGGCCTTAATGACCGCACGATTGTCAAGGTCCAATAAGGGACTGACGCGTGTAACGCCGCTTCGAAAACCGTCGCAGGCGCCAATCTCCAACCACCCGCATCGGTTTCTCATTAAAGGGAATTAACGCTCAAGACCAATAAGAAGCCGACGCGTGGATAACCGCTTCGGGAAACAGCGGAAAATCTGCATTCCCGATCATCAATAGAGATTTGAAGATCACATCAAATCTTTATGACAGGCTGTATGTAACGCCTAGGAGGTTACACCAAGACGCAGACTGAAGAACCGTATCCAAAATTCGCGTCCCCTCCCCAGATTGGATGACGATCACCCGCGTCCTAGAGGAATGTCCGCGTGATGCAAAGTCGCGTCCCCTCAGCAAACGGGGTCCTTTTTAAAGGAGAACACTTAGTCCATTTTGGGATTAATGGAAAATGCACAAGGCTGCGTCCCTCGCGTCTGCTTGATCCGCATCTTTCCTAGCGAAGCAGATCCGCGTCTCTCCCTACAGACGGATGTCGCGTCTTCTGAACTCATGGCCGCGTCTCCCTATGGATTGACGCTGCATTTCATCAAAAGAACTTGGTTCTGCCCAAGTCCTTCTGAACTCATGGCCGCGTCTCCCTATGGATTGACGCTGCGTCTCATCAAAAGAACTTGGTTCTGCCCAAGTCCTTCTGAACTCATGGCCGCGTCTCCCTATGGATCGACGCTGCGTCTCGCCCAAAGAACTTGGTTCTGCCCAAGTTCTTCTGAACTGATACCCGCGTCTCCCTGTGAACAGAGGCCGCGAGTCGATGCTGCGTTTCATTGAAAGAACTTAGTCTTACCTAAGTTCAGTATTCACAGCCAGTGATCAAGAAGTTGGATTCATCCACAGCTAAGCAAAGAAGATGGAACAAAAAATGTCCTTTTTATATCAAAAGTGGATACAAACACTCTGATAAATAGAGTGTCCTTTTCTTTACAAAAAAAAAGAAAAAAGAATGCTAAATGTCCTGGTTCGCCAAGGAACGGATTTGCTCCCTGAGATGATACATCTTGATCTGACGTGCCTTCTCAGCCTCCATCATGGCTTGGACCCGCAGCTCCTCTTCAGATAGGAAGGGTTTTGCAGCCAGCTGCGCTCGCAGAGATTCCACCCTGAAAGAATGTAGAGACAGACTCTCTTCAGCTCGCGCCTTAGCCGCCTGTTACTCCGCAAGCTCCTCTTTGATGGTAACAAGCTTCTTCTCATTGATCGCAAGCACAGCTTCTGCCTTGGCAATGATGTCCCGAGCCTTGGCAATGGTGTCCCGAGCACTGATGATGACGTGCTCCGTGCTCTGCATGACAATCTCGGATTCCCTTGAATCGTCAGTTAGTTTCTGACATTCAGCCTGAGAATATTCGAGGCTGCGGAGCTCTGCATCTATTTGTGCCTCTGCCTCCTGTCGCTCTTGTTCTTGAGCAGCTAAGAGCCGGGTTAGGGTGGCTTGGGCCTCACTAGAAGAGCTGGCATTTTTCAAAGACTTCAGCTTGTGCAGGTCGTCTCCCAGTTGCTCCACCACCCGCAGACACGCCTGGGCAAGTGAGGGGCCTCCGGTTAATTCGACGTTCTCGGCCAGATTTCTGAGAAGCGTCTGGGCAAAATTGAAGGAGCTGCTCCACGTAAGATGAGATCAATACATGATCCCATCGAAGCAAAGAATTGTTGCACCATCTGGCGTGCCAGTTCCTCCATATCGTCACCACCTGGGAAGCTTCCCGACCCCTTTTCTGTCACGGGATAAGGCGGATCTTCTCGCACAAGAGTTGTGCTGACCACCGATACGGCTAGAGCAGAAGTAGCCTCGGGCGTTTCCAGAGGTGCTATCTCTGCAGGAACCTCCTCCTCAGAAACTTCAGCGAGACCTGAGCCGTGTGGCCTTCTGGAGGGATATCAACATTGGACTCTCCACCTGAGCCCCCTTAGTTCTCTCTGCAAATGACCACAACATTAGCCACAAAGGTGAAAAGCGAAACATTCAAAATATCAGAACTTCCTTACCACCTGGGAGGTCCAGAGATAGCGAACCCTTGGGTGAATCCTGCAGGGTGAGAGCTTCCCCAGCCTCAGTGGGTACCTCCTTTTCCGGCAAAGCGGAGGGCTCCCTAGTTTCCGCAATCGCCCCTTCCGAAGTTGTCTCGCCAACCGAAGCCTCAACTCCTTCGAGCTGGGTCACCTCTTTTACCATCTCCTCGATATGCGAGGAGGTTGTAGTCTCGGCATCCTCAGCCAACCCTGCAGTGTAAAAGAAGAATGTTAAGACACCTTCTTCAAAACCAAAGAGGAAATCGGTGAAAGTACCTGCAATGGGAGCAACTGTCGCCAACGGTGACGACGCCGTCAACGGTTCCCCCCCGTACATTTCTTCCTCCGAGATATGGGAGAACTTGCTCGGATCAGGAAGAGTGGGTTCATCACCGTAGTCAACCTTGTCTTCAAACTCGCTTCCCCTGAGTACGAGGAAGAAGACAGCTCAACGCGAGGAAGCTCTGCAACCGGAGCCTTGCCTCCAATTACCCCAGTGGTAGGACTGGGATCAATTGCCCGAGGACTGGAGATGAAGACACAAGGAGACCCCGACTGCTGTGCCTCATCTCTTCTTTCATGAGTAGAAGAAGGCTCGGGATGAGCTAAAATCCCCAGAATATCGACATCTCCTCCGCTCATGATGTCGACCTCTAGCTGCTCATCCTCGTCAGTGGCGGTGGATCGATCAACAAGCTCCCCTTCCTCCGCAGACCGTGGCTTCTGCTAAGCGACCTGGGAACACGGACTAGAGGAGTTTCTTCTTCAGCTATATCCTCCTCCCTCAGTTTCCTGACACCAGAAGGGATGGCCGCTGGTAGAGAAACTGCTAGCGCCAAGTCTCTCCGCACCTTCTTACGGGCAGGCCCAGCAGTAGAAGTAGAGCCCTGACGACGCTTGCTCACCGCCTGTCGAGACTTAGTTGCTTGCGGCTCTGCCCTTGTTGCTCGCGGCTCCGCCTTAGTCGCTTGCGGCTCCGCCCTTGGTGGTCGTGGCTCCGTGGCTCGTGGCTCCCTTCTCGTTCTTCTCCCGACCTCCTTCTGGGCCTTCAGGTACTGTTCTACGAGTTTCGACGGTTTACCGGACTCTGTCCTTGCCTCGAGACTTGCATTGATGCTCTCGATGCATGAAGACGCCGGAAAAAAGTCTGGTGTCTGGATGGCTTGGGAGTACCAAGTGCAGAAGCTGAGGCTCATATGGCACTTGGGCCCTTCGAGAGGTAGACGGAAAGTTGCTCCCGTCCCTCCAGCCACACTGTAGTACCAGGCCCGAGCACCCTCGAACAGGTTCCCTTCGAAGGCGAGTCGAGCATTGGGGTTCCCGACATAGAGCTGATCATAGCCGAACTGTCGAGCGAAGCGATTCGGCATGTACGGCTCAATGGTGCATGACGTCCCTTGCCGGAAAAGCACATATCCGGGCCGAATATTGAGCAATCACCAGAAGGCTCCCGTGGATAACCTCGTGAAATCATCTGGGCCCGTGGAATCAATAAGTAGATCCCCGAAAGATGCACCAGGGATCTGGGGGAGGCAACGATTGAGCTGGTAGTTCGCAGGATCTGAAAGGCACTTCCGGACGTAATATATATAAGGATCACGCCAGTTCGAACCCTCCAACCGCTGTACAAAAGGGACAAAACTCTCCCTCTAACGCACCGCCGTCATCAAGGAAGGGCAATGCATCACGTACCAAGCCATGAGGTACGTGTAAGGCAGCTCGACCCGAGGGTTGGGACGCTTCACCGTCGGATTCCCCTCTGAGTCAACATACAGCTTTCCCTCGGAGTCTGCAGTTTTCGGTGGCTCGCAGAATTCTTAGCTAGCGCCCGCAGCCCGCTCTGAATACCAGCCGCCACGGCCGGGAGAAGGGCTATGGGGTTGCCATGAGCCAGGAGCACCGCCGGGTATACCACGTCAGCAATAATAACTTCATGTGGCAGCGTGGGCACCACACAACGCTTCAGCCACAACATCAGAAAGCCCGCCAACAGCGCCCGATCGGAGATAGGGTCCGGGCTGTTGGCCCAAAGGCCTTCCACCCTAGTTTTGATGATGATTAACTCATGTAGTTATGTTTACTAATAATCTTGTGTTGTTTAAGTTTCAGATCATTAACAAGATATTAGTTGGTGATTAGCTTCAACAAGGAGTTTAGAAGCTTTCATAGTGATTCCGGTGCCAAAGCTTCAAGATTATACCTTTGCACTTGGAAGATCACGGTTTGGGAGCTAGTCTACTTGAAGATAGAAGATCTACAAGCAAGACTTAGGTATCCTAGTTTAGATAGAGTTTTTAGATCCATTTGTACAGCTTAGTTTAGTTGATATGCTCAAGTGCACAACACACAAGTTTTATGTTTTGATATTTGGTTTTCATGAATAGTTTGATCAAAACAAGTTTTCATATTCTATATGTATAGTAGATGATTTCTTTCTATACATACATGCGTTAACCTTCAAGATAAACTTATTTTGATATTTCTATTCATGTTTGGAAAATCATGTTTGATAAAAATACATGTTTGGTTTTGATTGAATCGGTTTTGGATTTCAAGGCTTGACACCCTTCTATAGTTATTATCATAACTTTTTATTTTTATATTCAAATAATATGATTTAACTTTCATCTCAAAGATAAATTTCAGATCTAAATTTCTTATTTAATAACCATTTCCTGATTCTAATTTTAAAGTTGTCAAATATTTGGTTGAAATCTGTTCTTGTTCTGAAAACAGTTTACAGTTTCTGTTTTGACACCTTTTAGTATTTTATTGATAACTTTTAATTCTGAATTGATATTGATTTGATTTAAGTTGCATTAGAAAGTAGACTTCAATATCTACAACTTCATCCTATATACTTATTTCCAAATTCGAACGTTTTAGACCTCAAAAATGTGTTCCAACCTGACCTATTTTTGCTGTCTGCCAGGTGGGCCAGTCGACTGGGACAGTCGACTGGGCCAAGCGGCCAGTCGACCGACCAGTCGACCGGACGTGCACAAAACTGTGCACGTCGGCCAGTCGACCGGCCAGTCGACTGTACTGAAACAGGTTTGGTCTCGGGTTGTTACCAGTCGACCGACCAGTCGACCGGCAGCTGTCAACGGTCAAAAATAGCCGTTGGACGGTCGACGGCCAGTCGACCGACCGCCTGTCAGGCTGACACGTCAGCCTAACGGCTAGTTTTGTATAGGGGCTATATAAACCCCATTGTTTGGAGTTTTTGGTTAAGATTTTTGTGCTAGTTTTTCCAGATCTTTTTCATTGTTTTAAAAGTGTTTTCAAAAGAGTTTAAGTGCTAAAAGTGATTCATCTTTATTTGTTTTGTGTTTTTGGAAAATCAAAGAAAATAGGATTTGGGATATTTGTGTTGATTTTCATTCTATATCTTTTGGCAAGAATTTTCCCAAGTATTTTTCTTTGTTGCTTGTTTCCAAACACTTAGTTTCCACTTGAGCTATATCTTCTATCCTAAGTTATTAGGATCTTTGTTTTGTGTGGAAAAAGAAAAGAGAAAAAGAAAGAGAAGTGTTTGAGGTTGTTGTTGTAAACCTTTTTATTGTAAAACACCCTTGTTATTTGTGAATCCCTCTTAGGTAGAGGTGATCGGGTGATTGAGTTTGTTGTGAGCCTCTTCGGTAGAGGTTGTGGGTTTGTTGTATTTCGGCTACGGGCCGTATACCTCTTCGGTAGAGGTGTGGATTGTGGTTGTATAGCCTCGGTGGCTTTGTAAGGTTGAGAGAGGAGTTTGGTACTCCTATAGTGGATTGGGAAATCCTACACGGTGGTGTAGGCGGGGATGTAGAGCTAGGGGCTCGAACCTCGAAACACATCTTGGTCTTTGCGTTTGATCCAATTTCTCTCAACTCTACTCTTTTTACATTTGTGCAAGCATCATCCATTCATATCATCATATATACTTGCTTGTGTTTTGAGCATTGTTTCATATTGCCTTGCATATATTTCTATTGCAATTCATCTATACTTGCTTGGCTTAATTGTGTGCATTGTATTGCTATATCCTTGATTGCTTGGATTGCTTGTGTGTGTGTGCCTAACTTATACTCATCCAACAAGAGCTTCACATAGCACCTCAACCCATTTTAAGGGGAATCAAGAGGAGTTAGTTCAGAGCCTCGCAAGGGGAATTCGGCTACACTTGTTGAATTGTATTAGTTTGTCCAACACTTGCATTAGCTTCCGCTTTTAGAGCATTAGAGTTTGCATTTAGCCTTAGATTAGCATTTACACCTATTCACCCCCCCTCTAGGTGTACTTTCAATTGGTATCAGAGCTAGTGCTCCTGATATTAGGCTTAACATCCTAGGAGTGATCCATTTGCTTGCTAATCTCTTGTTTGCATAATACTTGTTTGCATACATTTAGTTTATCATGGACTTCATGACCCCACCTATGTATGATGCTTCCAACATTCTTGTTTGGAAGACTAGAATGTCCATTTACCTTCAACCCTAGGTTTACATACTTTCCTTGCGGCTACCAAGAAATGCTATCTTGGTAACCTCATTCATATAGGGGCCAATGCACAAGCCCTAGAGGCCATTAGAAGCACTTTACCTAAAGACTATCTTTTATGTGTTTCTAATCTTGATTCCGCTTTTGCAGTATGGAACAAGTTGACAACAACCACCACCTCCAAGCTTCAAGTCCAAATCCAACAAGAAGAGGAATCTAGTGGAGAATCCGAATCACAACAATGCTACATGGTCCAAGGGAATGACTCCCTTGAGGTACAATCGGAAACTCAACTAGATAGTAATGATTGTGCTAGTTCTTCAAATGATTTTGTTGATCCCCATGCTTTAAATGAAGAACTATCTATTGTTTGTGAAAAACTAATAGAAAAATATAACTTGTTGAAAAAGAAGAGTCTAGGCATTAATAATGAAAATAAAAATTTGATTGCTAGACTTGATGTTGTTTTGCAAGAGAAGGATGAGATTGCTAATGAAAGGGACTCATTAAAATCTCAACTTAATCTTGCTTTAAATGAAAATAAAATTTTGAAAAATAAAAATGATTGTGAAGATGTTTTGAAGAAAAATGATTCTTTAACTTCAAAACTTGATTTTGTTTTAAAAAGTAACCATTCTTTGAAAAATGAAATTGAATTTATTTCAAAAGAATTAGAAATTTGTTTAAAGAAAAATATTGTTTTGAAAAATAATATGGATGCACATGTTTGCCATGCTAGGGTAGTTTCACCTAGAACACCTATTGCATGCCACACTTCTTCTTTGATTAACAATGATATATCCATGCTTAAGAAGAAGGTTGATTGTTTGGGCTCCACTATGAGCCAATGTGCCATGAACCACACTCGCTTGGAAACCTTGGTTCGTATGAAACAAGTTCCAACTTTTATGCATGCACACCCTCCACGGCATACACATGCTCCTCACGGACACACTTCTCACATGTTTGCTCATGTGTACACATGTACACATTGTGGTCGTAATGGCCACCTTGCTAAATTTTGCTTTGATAGATTAAATAATGTAAATTTAGCAAATAAGTTTGTTTGGGTTAGAGAAGGGACTAACCCCCATGGACCCAAGAAGGTATGGGTACCAAAGACCACCCCTCAATTTTTGATGTAGGTGTGGGGTCTCACATGACGTGAGAGTGTTGACACCTTGGAGTGGATGCGTTCCGGACTTAAAGGAAATCATATGGATGCATCACTTTCAAGGGAAGAGTTGGTGGGAGGACCACCTTATTTTGGAGAATTAGAGAAGTGCCCTCATCGGTTTTGGTATAAATCTCTAACTCTCATATTATTTGTTTACATGCTTTTATGATTCATTATTTATAGCATGTCTCATTTGTTTAAGCATATTTTTGATGTCTTTGGATTAGTGTGTAAATTCCATGATTATTAGATCCATGACATACATGTATAGTATTTGAGACACATATGCTCACTTGAATTCATATTTAGTGTTCTCACCGTTTGTTTAGCTATAATGTACATCATGAATCTAATACATGTGAATTTACATAGTAATCATGTTTTAGTTTTATCATGATGTTCTTTTATGATTGTTTTAATGTTTCATGTGGTGATAACATGTTTAAATGTAGATTTTATCAAAACTTGCATTATACTTGTGCAAATAGTGAACTACAATTGTTTCTTATATGCTTGTTCTTCATGCTCACTTGTATTCACTATATGCACACGTATGAGCTAAGTTTTGATGATTCGTTCATTTGCACTTGTTATGTCCATTTGCATGTTTATGTATTTTAGAATTCAAATAAAATAATTTTTGATGAATCGTATATGTGTTTTATTTAAAAATATGGTATTCATGTTTGTTTTAATGCTTCATGACTTGATTACATGTTTAGATGTTAGTTTTCATTAAGACTAATTGTATACTTGTACATATAATGGGAAACAAATTAATCTTTATATATGTTTGAGCTTGAATGCATATTTGTACCCATTAGATGTGCTAGTATAGTCTAGTTTTGATGATCCATACATTTTAGACTTGTATTCATATTTTTGGATTTATAAGAGTTTTTATTTCATGTATATGTTTATTTTGCCAAAACATTAAGATATACATGTATACCTCTTGAGTCATTTGCCTTCAATGCAAAATCTATTTATGGACTCAATTGTGTTTAGGGATATGTATGTATACTTAGTGTAGTGACAATTCATACATATACCTTGAAATGAAATTGATTTTGGATGAAAATTTAGTTTTTCATGTTTCATGTATTATAAGTTTAACCTCATGTATATGTCTTTCTAGTTCAAACTAATCTTATACATATACATCCTTTTTGAGCCACGTGCCTTCATGCATATACTTTAGTGGACTCGTTGAGTTTTGGATATGTATGTATATTTTAGTTTGCATCAGACATACATATGCCATTGAAGATTAAACTAGTTAGTTTTATGATTTTCTAATTTTGATGTTTAAAGGAATAATTGAGTTTAATGAAATATTTTTCATGATTATGATCTTCACATTTTATTTGTACACTCATATCTATTACTCATGTTTTGTTTCTCATGAGTTGTGCTTAATTGATTAGAGTAATAATTATTATGTGATTTTCATTTCTATGAAAAATAATCTTGTTTTATTCCTTGCTTGAAGGATTTCATACTAGTTTACAAAACTTTTCATTTTAACTAGTTCGGATTCTTCTTTGTGATATGAGATATACCATACTTATTATTGTTAATTCAATTGGTATCATTGAACTCTTTCAATTGGTATCAATTTGATTTCTTTATGTATACTCATATTTGTTGATTTGTGTATGTATGCTTACAACTTGGTATCATCTATTAGTGATTGGTACTCATTTTATCTTCATACACATTTACATGTTTTATTTGTGCTATTATATTTCTATATCTTAAGCACAAATATTGTTTATGCTAGTGCTTGTGACTTAATTTTTATTTCAATTGATTTAGTCTTTCAATTGATACCTTAATCAAGCCTAAGCATGTTTTTAGTTAGTATTTCATAAAGGGGGAGAAAATTTGAATTTCTTATTTCAATTGGTATTTGATTTCCACTCCCACACTTTATGACTTTAAAATTGAATTTGAATGAAATATATTTTCAATTTGGTATCATTGGTATGCTTGCTTATCAATTAGTATCAAAATGTTTTAATATGTTAAAACATGTAACAATCAATAAAAAATTATGATATGTATTTTTGACTCTCTTTTATGATTACATGATTTTGTTTCTATTGGTATCTAGATGCACTTTATTGACATATTTTTAACTGATATCAATGTTTTGATTTTTAACCCTTTATTGATTCTTGGTTTAGAACAAAAAGGGGGAGAAGATTTTGTATTGTTTCGAATGTTTTGATTACCCCTTCTTGATTTTTTTGTTTTTAACAAAAAGGGGGAGAAAATTTGTTTTTATGTTTTTTTTTTTACCCCTTTGTTGATGATTGACAAAAAGGGGGAGAAGAATTTGTGTTTTGTGTTTTATATATGCATGTCTTCCTTGTGTTTGCATATATGTTTGGTTGTTTGCTTATTTTAATTGGTATCTAGAACATGTTTTATGTTGAATATTCCATTAGTATCTAGAGCACCATGTTTATATGATGCATGAGTTAAGGGGGAGCTTCTTTGAAGCTTAACTTTAATCCATGCATAATAACTCCATGAGTTTTGTCATCATCAAAAAGGGGAGATTGTTGGCCCAAAGGCCTTCCACTCTAGTTTTGATGATGACTCACTCATGTAGTTATGTTTACTAATAATCTTGTGTTTCTAAGTTTCAGATCATTAGCAGGTTATTAGTTTTGATGATTAGCTTCAACAAGGGTTTTGGAAGCATATCATGGTGATTCCGGTGCCAAAGCTTCAAGATTATACCTTTGCACTTGGAAGATCACGGTTTGGGAGCTAGTCTACTTGAAGATAGAAGATCTACAAGCAAGACTTAGGTATCCTAGTTTAGATAGAGTTTTTAGATCCATTTGTACAGCTTAGTTTAGTTGATATGCTCAAGTGCACAACACACAAGTTTTATGTTTTGATATTTGGTTTTCATGAATAGTTTGATCAAAACAAGTTTTCATATTCTATATGTATAGTAGATGATTTCTTTCTATACATACATGCGTTAACCTTCAAGATAAACTTATTTTGATATTTCTATTCATGTTTGGAAAATCATGTTTGATAAAAATACATGTTTGGTTTTTGATTGAATCGGTTTTGGATTTCAAGGCTTGACATCCTTCTATAGTTATTATCATAACTTTTTATTTTATATTCAAATAATATGATTTAACTTTCATCTCAAAGATAAATTTCAGATCTAAATTTCTTATTTAATAACCATTTCCTGATTCTAATTTTAAAGTTGTCAAATATTTGGTTGAAATCTGTTCTTGTTCTGAAAACAGTTTACAGTTTCTGTTTTGACACCTTTTAGTATTTTATTGATAACTTTTAATTCTGAATTGATATTGATTTGATTTAAGTTGCATTAGAAAGTAGACTTCAATATCTACAACTTCATCCTATATACTTATTTCCAAATTCGAACGTTTTAGATCTCAAATATGCGTTCCAACCTGACCTATTTTTGCTGTCTGCCAGGTTGGGCCAGTCGACTGGGACAGTCGACTGGGCCAAGCGGCCAGTCGACCGACCAGTCGACCGGACGTGCACAAAACTGTGCACGTCGGCCAGTCGACCGGCCAGTCGACTGTACTGAAACAGGTTTGGTCTCGGGTTGTTACCAGTCGACCGACCAGTCGACCGGCAGCTGTCAACGGTCAAAAATAGCCGTTGGACGGTCGACCGGCCAGTCGACCGCCGCCTGTCAGGCTGACACGTCAGCCTAACGGCTAGTTTTATATAGGGTCTATATAAACCCCATTGTTTGGAGTTTTTGGTTAAGATTTTTGTGCTAGTTTTTCCAGATCTTTTTCATTGTTTTAAAAGTGTTTTCAAAAGAGTTTAAGTGCTAAAAGTGATTCATCTTTATTTGTTTTGTGTTTTTGGAAAATCAAAGAAAATACGATTTGGGATATTTGTGTTGATTTTCATTCTATATCTTTTGGCAAGAATTTTCCCAAGTATTTTTCTTTGTTGCTTGTTTCCAAAACACTTAGTTTCCACTTGAGCTATATCTTCTATCCTAAGTTATTAGGATCTTTGTTTTGTGTGAAAAAAGAAAGAGAAAAAGAAAGAGAAGTGTTTGAGGTTGTTGTTGTAAACCTCTTTATTGTAAAACACCCTTGTTATTTGTGAATCCCTCTTAGGTAGAGGTGATCGGGTGATTGAGTTTGTTGTGAGCCTCTTCGGTAGAGGTTGTGGGTTTGTTGTATTTCGGCTACGGGCCGTATACCTCTTCGGTAGAGGTGTGGATTGTGGTTGTATAGCCTCGGTGGCTTTGTAAGGTTGAGAGAGGAGTTTGGTACTCCTATAGTGGATTGGAAATCCTACACGGTGGTGTAGGCGGGGATGTAGAGCTAGGGGCTCGAACCTCGAAACACATCTTGGTCTTTGCGTTTGATCCAATTTCTCTCAACTCTACTCTTTTTACATTTGTGCAAGCATCATCCATTCATATCATCATATATACTTGCTTGTGTTTTGAGCATTGTTTCATATTGCCTTGCATATATTTCTATTGCAATTCATCTATACTTGCTTGGCTTAATTGTGTTCATTGTATTGCTATATCCTTGATTGCTTGGATTGCTTGTGTGTGTGTGCCTAACTTATACTCATCCAAAAAGAGCTTCACATAGCACCTCAACCCATTTTAAGGGGAATCAAGAGGAGTTAGTTCAGAGCCTCGCAAGGGGAATTCAGCTACACTTGTTGAATTGTATTAGTTTGTCCAACACTTGCATTAGCTTCCGCTTTTAGAGCATTAGAGTTTGCATTTAGCCTTAGATTAGCATTTACACCTATTCACCCCCCCTCTAGGTGTACTTTCAATACTTTCATGTAGAATAAGTACATTGACTTGACATTGCGACCTTGACCGGACACTACCACCCAGATACCTATGTATTATATGACATATTCATGACTATCACTGTTACGGGGACTTGGTATGACTATTATATTATTACCAGATACTTGATACTCCTGAACTCTTGTACTCCTGAACTCCTGTATACTTGAACCCCTGAAATAGGGAGGCTCCTGACATTACTCCTGATATTATACTCATGTTGATCCCCGTAATAGGATAACCATGGATATTGTACTTTTGTGAATACCCTGTGGACATTATTATTTGAGACTTTGTTATATTTAAATAACTTACACTGGGATGGGGGAAATTGATGGGTATTGATATAGCTTCCGTGTTTATGGTGGCCATACATTGTTGTACAACTATTCCTGTTGGATTCGACCTGGAGGCCACCAGGCGTTTTCGAGGGGTGTACTGGCACCCCTACCCCCTAGCCTGCTTGCCGGGTGTGCTATAATCCCCTGGGTATATCCTGTGGGGAACGGTGACACTCTATTCTGTTCGGGCGTATACTAAGACCTTCGGTGTATAGTAAGTCCCGGTGCCTAGTGGTACGTTCCGGCTCAGTACCGGATACTCCGGACCGTTGTCCCGGGCATGCACGGGACCCATTCTAAACATGGTTCGTCATTCCCCATCAATTTTCAATAACCAGCCTCGCTCGGCTTGTATGCGGAAGTATATGGCACCGGTCATATACCGAAACATAGAAATTGAACGAGTCTTAATAATAACTTGATAATTGACTTCATGCTTCATGAATTTTAGTGTCATTTCCATACTTGCTATTTATTGTGGTTACTTCATGCTTGCTAATTTGATTACATGATTGGCCTGCTACACTTGCTTTTATTTCATGCCACATAAATTCTAATCTTACTTCTATATTTCACTATTTATTGTGGTTATTCCATGCTTATTATTTGGGTACATTATACTTGACATGATGCACTTGTTTTTATTTGTACTTACCATTTGGGTTTTTCTTGCACTCGCTGGGTTGCCCACTAATAACCCTGGATTTGCATGTCCAGATTTAGCAGCTTGGACCGAGGTGGACCATCAGCTGAGGATCAAGCCTACTTCGAGAAGCAGGCGGATCAGTCGTAGCTTCGTCCAGTCTTTTCCCGCTCGCGAGATTCCCTTTCCAGCCGTGAGTTATTATCTTTTGTACCGTGTACAGTCTACTTTTGTACTATCTAGTGATGTAATATTGATGAAATATTATGTCACTATTTGTGATGACTAAGTACTTGTACTATTTTGTGTTGGAATGTATAATACCACGTATTTTTGCACTCTGATCCATGTATTGTGTTGTATTGATGCTTAGCGTACATACGTGATGGTACCATCGCCCTGCGTATGTACGTTGCAGTGGCGTCTCCGTATCCGTTAGGATGGGGAGCCACAGGTTGGTATCAGAGCCTAGGCTCTCACCTTCAATACAGCCAGTCTACAAATTAATGTTGGATTAATTTCCGGCTGAGTCACACGAGTCTTTGTTATACATTCCAATCACAAGTACGAAGTTATCTATTCTTTCCTTGAAGTCTATCCCTTGATTCCTGAAATCTCATATTCTATCATCTTTTCAGTCAGCTCGAATATGGAGAGACGGGACACGTAACGGTCCCGGCACTTCCCATGAAGTTCCGTACGGGGAGAACGACATGATGAGGATACTCCAGGGGATGATGAATAGCCAGTAGCAGCAGACAGAGCTTTTGCGACAAGGATTGCTGACTACACCCCGGGAGCAGAGGCCAGGTACTATATCAGATTTCAGGAGGTTACAGCCGGCAGAATTCTCGAGCACGGAGAAGCCCCTGGATGCAGAACAGTGGTTGATCGACATGACCGATCTTCTGAAGGTGGCCATAATTCCTGATGAGAACCAGGTAGAAGTGGCCAAGATCCAGTGAAGGATGTGGCGAGAACTTGGTGGCTAGCCGAAGAGGCGACGCTGGAGAACCCATCTCTTGGGACCAGTTCTCGAAGGGATTCTATGAGAGATTTTTCCCTGCAACTGCTCAGAAAGAGATGGAGGAGAAGTTTATCAAGATGCAGCAGTGGAATCGATCGTTGGATGAGTATGCTGCTGAATTTCTGAGACTTAGTCGGTTTGCACCGTATATGGTAGCCGACGAGGAGAAGAGATCTATCAGATTTCAGCAAGGACTGAGGGTGGATATCCAGATGTTGCTTATACCCCACCAGCTGAAGACATACTCCCAAGTTCTTTCTATTGCTCGTGATATGGAGCAGGGATTGGAGAAGAAGAGGAGAGTTGAGCTGTAGCACAAGCCTATGAAGCGCCAGTTCCAGTAGGTGCACAGGGTGATCCAGTCAGATCTTTTGGTGTCCCAGTAGCCAAGCGGCCATTTCAGCCTCCTTCTCAGCAATTTTGTGTGGTGTACTGCCAAAACCCAGACACAATCAGCGGAACTGCCGTATGGCCAACGGACTGTGTTTGGCATGCGGATCCGGCAACCACTCGGTGGGAGAGTGTCCGTTCAAGAAGACCTGGAATGCAACTCCAGCACCACCAGCACTTCCAGCACGAGTGGCACCACCGACACCCCCAGCCCGAGTAGCTCCCCCAGCACTTTCAGCACCACTGATGAGGAGGAATCCAGGACCAGTAGGTAGAGGAGCTCCACTTCCTCCCAAGCGTCGGACTCTGGGTCAGGCTCAGAGGGGACCCAGGACCGGAGTAGATCGCGGGAGAGGCCAGGCCTACAATTTGACAGCAGATCAAGCTGAGGCATCTGAAGAAGTAGTGGCAGGTACAATTTTGGTCCACTCAATTCCAGTCTTATCACTCTTTGACTCCGGTGCATCACATTGCTTCATATCCAGTAGATTTACTGCTTTGCATTTTGTACCCCTAGTGTGCATGGGTGACCAATGGGAAATTAGTACGGGGAATGGGGTAGTCATAACTAACAAGATTTGCAAGGCGTGCACTGTGGAGTTATATGGTAGGAAGTTAGAAGCCATCATGTTCGTACTGGACACTGGAGGGTACGATGTGATCCTAGGCATGGCTTGGCTTAGCAAGTATCATGCGGAGATCGACTGTCGGAACAAAAAGGTGATCTTTAGGATTCCACACCAACCGGAGTTCCAGTTCTTTGGAGAGTGCAAGTCCCTCCGGAAGGAAGATCAACTGGAGTGTGCCACTGCTGAAGAGAAGAAGACGATGTCAGTGTGAAATGAATTCCCGAATGTATTTGAGGAGATATCAGGACTTCCACCTGACAGAGTTGTGGAGTTCTCTATTGATCTTATTCCAGGAGCGACTCCCATCTCTAAAGCACCGTACCGGATGGCACCAATAGAATTGGCTATATTAAAGGAGCAATTGCTGGAGTATTCGAGCAATGGTCTGATTAGACCGAGTACTTCACCTTTGGGAGCACCAGTGTTGTTGGCAAATAAGAAGGATGGTGGCAAGAGGTTATCTATTGATTACAGAGAGTTGAACAAAGTCACCATTAAGAACAAGTACCCTTTGCTGAGGATTGATGATCTCTTTGATCACTTCATGGAGCCCAAGTGTTCTCTAAGTTAGATCTGCAGTCGGGGTACCATCAGTTGAAGGTGAAGAAGGAAGACATCCAGAAGACGGCATTTAGGACTCGCTATGGTCATTACGAGTTCTTAGTTATGCCCTTTGGAGTTACAAATGCCCCAACAGTCTTTATGGACTTGATGAATAGATTCTTCTCACCCTATCTGGATAAGTTTGTATTGGTGTTCATTGATGATATTTTAATCTATTCCAAGAATGAAGAGGAGCATGCGGAGCATCTGAGGATTGTGCTACAGACTCTCCGACTTGAGCAGCTTAATGCCAAACTTAGCAAGTGTGAGTTCTGGCTGGAGAGTATAGCATTCTTGGGCCATATTGTTTCTAAATAAGGAATCTCGGTGGATCCCTGCAAGATTCAGGCGGTGAAGGATTGGCCGACTCCGAAGTCCGTGACAGATATCAGGAGCTTCATTGGACTACCTGGATATTATCGAAGGTTCGTGCAGGACTTCTCGAAGATTGCAGCTCTTTTGACCAAGCTTACCAAGAAGGGAGAGAAGTATATGTGGACTGAGGAGTGTGTGTCTGCTTTTGAGGAGTTGAAGAACAAGTTGATTTCAGCTCCAATCTTGAAGACACCCTCAGGGACAGGAGGTATGGTTGTGTACAGTGATGCTTCAGGGAAGGGTCTTGGATGCGTATTGATGCAGCATGGACATGTGGTGGCTTATGCATTTAGCCAATTAAAACATCATGAGAAGAACTACCCAATGCATGATCTAGAACTGGCAGCTGTGATCTTTGCGTTGATGATTTAGAGGCATTACTTGCTAGGTGACTAAGTGTTGATTTACATTGATCACAAGAGCTTGAAGTACATTTTCACTCAGAAGGAGTTGAATATGAGGCAGAGGCGATGGCTTGAGTTGATGACAGATTATGATATAGATCTGCAGTATCATCCTGGCAAGGTTAATGTTGTGCCGGATGCCTTGAGTAGAAGACCTGAAGCCAACATGGTTATGTTGCTCACTCAGCAAGAGGAGCTACTCAAGAGATGAGGCTGCTAGATTTGATGGTGATTCGGAGGACCAGTGGATCCGTACAGTTGATGGCATTTCAGATCCAGCCGACATTGATAGAGGAGATCAGAGAAGCTCAGAGAGAAGATCCCAGATTGCTGAAGTTCAGAGAGCAAGTGGAAGCAGGGCTGAGGTCAGATGTTTGCATACATCCTGATGGTGCACTCTATTTTAGGGGTAAATTTGTGTTCCTCAGGGGAGATTAGACAGAAGATCTTAGCTGAGGCCCACAGCTCAGCTTACTCTATACACTCTGGAGCAACTAAGATGTATCAGGATTTGAAGTAACATTTCTGGTGGAATGCGATGAAGAGGGAGATCGCACAATATGTGGCGAAGTGTCTAGTGTGTCAGCAAGTGAAGGCTGAACACCAGAGACCAGCTGGATTACTACAGCCTTTTTGCCAATACCAGAATGGAAGTGGGAGCATGTTACTATGGATTTTGTCACCGCTCTACCCCTCAGTCCAAAGGGGAACAATACAGTATGGGTAGTTATTGACCGTCTCACTAAGTCAGCACATTTCATACCCTTCAGAGTGGGACAATCTACAGAGCTTCTGGCAGACAAGTACATAAGGGAGATTGTTCGACTGCATGGAGTTCCTGTTAGTATCGTGTCGGACAGAGACTCGAGGTTCAGATCTCACTTCTGGGAGAGCCTTCAAGAGAGTTTGGGGACCCCTCTGAAGTTCAGCACATCTTATCATCCAGAGACAGACGGGCAGTCCAAACGTTGTATGATAGACTTCAAAGGATCGTGGGAAGACCATCTACATTTGGCAGAGTTTTCCTACAATAACAGCTATCAGTCAAGCATCAAGATGGCTCCGTTTGAAGCCCTATACGGCAGGAGATGCAGGTCACCATTGTGTTAGGATGAAGTTGGTGAGAGAAGGCATTTGGGACCGGAGGTGATAGTACAGGCAGTGGACAAGATTAGGACCATCCAAGAGCACCTTCATGCAGCCCAGGATAGACAGAAGAGTTAGGCAGATTCCAATAGAAGACCGTTGGAGTTCCAGGTGGGAGAGCATGTGTTTCTGAAGATATCTCCGACCAAGGGAGTGATCAGATTTGGTGCACGTGGGAAGCTGAGTCCGAGGTACATAGGCCCATTTGAGATATTAGAGCGAGTGGGAGAAGTGGCCTACAGATTGGCACTGCCTCCATCGCTGGAAGGAGTGCACAATGTTTTTCATGTGTCACAGCTGAGGAGATACATCAGAGATGAGAGCCATGTATTGGATTATTCAGAGTTGGAGTTGCAACCGGATTTGTCTTATACTGAGCAACCAATGGCTATAGTGTACAGAAGTGTCAAGACCCTGAAGAACCGGACCATCCCGTTGGTGCTTGTTTCATGGAACAGGCATAGTCCGGGAGAAGCAACTTGGGAGCGGGAAGACGTCATTCGTGACCGTTACCCACATCTGTTCGAGCCTTTAGTGGTAATATTCTCTTATACTCCATCTCTTGTCTGATCAATTATTTATTTCCATGTTCATCTCCTTCCTTATAGAAATTTCGAGGACGAAATTTTTGTTAGGTAGGTAGATTGTAGCACCCCGATCCCGGGATACGTACCCCGGTACGTGTCCAAAATTTTTTCGATCGTATTGTTCAATTTTCTTCCTGTATGTGTTCATGGGATGTGATTGCTTATATTATTGAGTATCGGATCTGGAATCTCAGACCTAGAGTCAACCCTGACCCGGATCGGGAACCCGATACCAGCCGGTAGCCCGATTTGACTTCCTGGTAGTCCGATTTGACCGATTTTAGTTTCAGAGACTATTTTCTATTATTTTAAAATTTTCATGATTTTCTAAAATTTTTCAGAATTTTTCTGCAAAATCTCCAAACCGGTGTAGATCGGCATCGCTGACTGATTCCCAGATTTTTAGTTTTCAAATGAGATTGAATTTTCACAAACGGCTTTCACAGTACATCTTAGAATTTCATTTTCTATTTAAAAATATTTTTTGAGATTTTTCCAAATTTATTAAAGTTGACCGATTCTGGTGTCGGCCGGTATCGCTAGAAGATTTCAGGATTTTTAATTTGAAAATTACATTGTATTTTTCAAATTCGATTTCACCGAGTATCTTAGAATAATATTTGCTATTTTTGAGAATTTTTCAAAATGTTTCTAAAACAGTCAAATTTTCGCCTTATTAAAATAATAATATTTATTACCGGTCTTATCTTTTCGTACTTTTTCCTTCCCTACTCTACTACCTTATACTTTCAGAAATTATAATAAATAAATTATTTAATAATAAAAATTTTAAATTATTTTATTTTATTTTCTTATTAATTTTTTCCTTTTTTCTTTAACTTTCTTTCTTTTCTTTTTTTTCTTTTCTTCTCCTTCACTCCACCTCCTATCCCCTGCAACTCCATACCCTGCAACTCCACTGCAGCAGCAATTGCTGCAACTCCAGCAGCAACACAGGAGGGGGGACATTCTCCCCATCCCTCATCAATCCCTCCCTCTCTTTCTCCCTTCTTTAAATTTCCTTCCTTCTCTTTCTCCATATTTTCCATTTCAACTACCAACTCCAACACTTCAACCAAAACTAAAAAAACTAACTCACGCACCCACCATGGCCATCGCCTCCACCTTCATCACCACCGCCGCCGGCCACTCCTAGGCCGGCCAACCAACTCCCCCACTCTCCATCTTCACACCACAACCTCCTTCAACCTCCAACAACCTCCCAGCACCTCCAATTTCATCCAAGCCCACCTCCATCACCACCCTTTCTCCTCCAAAATTCACCGTCACCACCACCAATTCCACCACTCCAACCACCCCATCACCACCTCCTCCTCCTCCTCTAACCCTCCAACACCACCAATCATCATCATCACCACCACCACCACCAAACAACAACAACAACCACCAACCAAACCCCCAACTCCCACTCCCCCTAGGGCGCGCTGATTGGGGAAAGAGATGTGTGAAGTTCTTGCACAAATATTTAACAAAGAAAGAAGGTTTAGAAACAACCTTGTGTGCTCTTGATCACTCCACAAATGTATTCAATGATTGATGTATCCTTTCCAATCTCCGTTATAGCAATGGCTATACCGGGTCGATTCTCGAGGAGAGCTCACGATAGAAGTTTTACTGTTTGCAGTGAAGAAATGAAAACGAAGATTCTTCTTTGTATTACACAAATTCAAGAAGCATGAAAAAGAAAATTAAAGAAGTGGTGGATTTGTGCATTATGAAAAAGAAATCAAAAGAACTTGGCGAAGTGTATTGCTTAAGAAAAGAAGCTAGTAAAAAAAATGTTGGAAAACTTTAGATGAGAAAGTACATGGCTAGCTAACTTTACTTCACTAACTTACTATACTCAATGGTGATGCTTGATTGCCTCATGTTGATTCATTGGCAATAGAGATTACTTTGCTTGTTTGTTCAAGTACTTTACCGTTTTGAAGATGAGTGTTCTCTTGTTCTTAGCTTGAAGCCTCATATTGATTCATTGGCTCTCTAGATAGATTTTCAATGATGAACTCTAGGATTGGTACTCAAGGGATGCTAAGTTAGAAGAATCAACATTCATTTAAACATTCAAGACATAACAACAAATTAGCTTGAAGTAAAGAAGTTGTTCTACAAGTAGCACATGTTTGTGATCCATCTCCATGTTCCATCAAGGCTCTTGTTCTAGACAAGGCTCTAAATGAGGCACACATGAGTCATATGGAGTTTGAACAAGCATTTACCAAGGGAAAGCAACTCTACTTCCTTGGAAAGCAAAAGAAACTCTAACAATGCAAGTATAGAAATTTGCAATCATCCAAAGAGATAGAAGTTAGCTAGGTGAGTTGTTAGCTAGCCATGCAATAGAGATTTTAGCTATCCATTACACAAGAAATAAAGCAACAATTCATGATATAAAGCAAAGAGAAGTAAAGCAATGGAAATGCACTAGAATGAAAACAAGAAAGTAAAGCAAAGTAGAGCAACGTACTAGAGCTTGTAAAGAGAAGAATGAAGCTTTGATTAATCCTTGCTTACAAGTAATGTCACCTCCTTGCTTACAAGCTTTCAACAGCACTCTCTTTCTCTCTTTGACAAAATCTCTAGGAGGAAGAAGATGGAGACTAAAACCTAGGAGAATACTAAAACAAAATACAAGAGTTTTCCCTAATTTCTCCTCTCTCTTCTGCTCTCTCTTGAAGACCCTGGTCATGTATTTATAGCTCTCAGTGAGAATCATCTAGAGCCCTGGCCGTTGGCGCAAAATCCGGGATCTAACAGAATCACAACTGCCGCAAATTGGCGGGAAAATCTTGGATTTGGCGGCAAAATCTGGGCCGTTGAGGCCAGATTTTCTGTTGTGAGTTTGTTGCGAGGTTGTTATCCACGTGGCCTTCTGGAAGATTGAGTTGGCGCGCGGATTTCTCCTGATTCTGGATTCAAATCTTGGGTTCTTTTGGGCTTTGAATTAATCTCTTTAATTATTTCTAATTAAAGAGATTTTTGGGCTTTTTTCTCTTTTAAGATGTGGACCTGCAAAAATAGAGAGAAAAGGATTAAAAATCACATTTTTATTTACAATATGCATGGTATGAAAGTGGTAAAATATGCAAATATGTATAACAATCACACCCCCATACCTAGCTTTTGCTCGTCCTCGAGCAAAAAGGAAGAAAAAGAAAGAAAAATCCTAACTAGTTTATTACACCACTTTCGTAGGTGACACGATTGCACTGAGCGCGTGCAACAAGCCGTTAAACCTCTAGGTTACCCTAGAGGAGGAGTGTTGTCTCCTGAGGGTTTTCAGCGGATTGCACCCACAAAATCCATAAAGAAAATAAAAGGGTTAATGAAAATTTTGATCCATGCGTTAAAGATTCCAACTTGAGCTATAGGTTTCTGGTTACCCTAATCTTTTCATTCCTCTTATAAGCGTCTATTTAGAGTTTGTTTTCAACTTAGGTTAAGTTTTAGGGAAAGATCAAAAACCAGATTTTGCATAAATCCTAGGATATATACATCTATAAATATGAAGGATCTTTCTTAGACTAAGTTCATTTATTTACTAATATATATAACATTTTTTTCTCTTTTTTTTATTTTATATACAATATTTATTTATTTAAATTTCCTTAGCATCCTTAGGCTTTCTAGTTTACCCTTGTAGCGAGTCTCTTACCGATGACTCCCAAACCAGATGGTCTTAGGGCACCAGATGAGAAAACATCCCTCGGGTTCGATGACTCAAGTAAACTAGGCCACGAAGGAATTTAAGGACTTAACCACCTTTAGGCGTGATCAGCAATGCTTCTTGAAGCACGGCTAACCAGCTTAGTTAGTGGCTAAGTATTTATTATTTATTTATGTACATCTTTTTTTTTCTTCTTTTATATTTTTTTATTATATATATATGTAAATAAAATTACAAAGTCTTTGATTAATCCTTCAATATGTTTAATGTATATATCCTAAAGAAAGAATTAAAATCTAGTAATTTTTCTAATCCTTTATTACTTAACCTAAAAATCTAACAAAACTCCTCTTTTCAACTTATAATTAGAAATCTTAGTTAAGAGCTTCCTTAATCCGTAAATTTCAAGTTTGATTCTTTAAACATGGATCAAGAATTTCCTTTTTTTTTATTTTCTATTTTTTTATTTATTTTTTTAAATATTTTTCTAAGAAAAATAAAATCTAAAAAGAAAGGTAAAACCTAAAAAGAAAGTGAAAATCCTAAAAAATAAAAGGCCTAAAAAGAAAATGAAAAATCCTATGTTAGCATCTACCCCCCCACACCTATCTCATGCATTGTCCTCAATGTATGAAAGATGAAATGATGCATGAAATAGGTAAAGGATAAAGCTACTCCCTCTGTCGCTTTGGACCCGATGTGGTGCTAGGTCCAGCCGACTGTGATCTCCTCAACGCTGCCTCCATACCTTCTAATCGAGAGGATTGCTCCTCTAACTTTTCCTAAGCCGGACCTGCCCCCTAAATATCTTCTTCATGCCCTTCCAGATGAAGGCTCTTGATTCTGTTGGGGGGTCCTGCCTCCAAAAATGTGGCTCATCTATCACCTCTAGGCTTTTCTCCGAATAGGACTCCACAGGTACATCCTGAGGCTGGGCACTGGGTGTCCAGAGCGCCTGCAAGCAACCATTATATGAGCTTGTGGGTCTCTCTACAGTAACAGGCACTCGGTCAAATGTATTAAAGACAGCGTCTGATATGAAATGTTTACACAGACGTGTGATTAAGATTGAATGGGAATGCTTTGCACCCCGAGTGCGGGAGGAATTTTCAAGAATGGCATGGAAGATGGCCCTATTCAAACAGACCGTGTGGTTTCGTGTCATTAAATCATGGATTATTTGTAACACGGGTCTGTTAAAGGATGATTGATGGTCAAGCCCAAAAATGTTGCGTTGGACCCAGCGTCCAATGCAATGAACATTTCTAAAAGTCGTGTTGGCTTTGAGCCCACGGTCCTGTATTGTGCAGCGGACTCCCATGATGGTTATGTAATCTAGCAATGGCAAGGGGTCGCTATGGTGGGGATGAATGGGGACATCAGTGATTTCAGCAATGAGTGGGATTGTGACAAGGATGTCACCGAATGACATGTGTACTACAAATTGGTGCGTGTCAAAATTCACAGATGCATGATCAATTTAATTATAAAAAGTAGTGACAAGATCAGGGCAATAATATGCATCGTAGTCATTGTTATCATAGACCAAAGAGTACCAATTCCATGCACGTATTCTATCCACAAAGATGTGCCCATACCCCCCACTATCATTCAAAAGTATGGAAAAATCCCTTTCTACAAACAATTCGGGGCCATGTATGATAATGGAATTAAAGCAAAGGATTTAAGTATGAGAAATCAAACCACCCCCGGAGATCGTGGGGGGAAATCCAAAAAAGATGTGCAGAAGGCACCCGGGACAGAATCTGGAAGAATGTCTCTGGATCTGCCACCAGAAGAATAAATCAGCCGACCAAATTTTTCAGAGCACCAGAGGTGGCCGGAGTGCGGCGGATCGGCGGCTGAAGATGGGAAATTGCGGCAGTGCAGAGGTTCCAGGTGAAGGGAAAATTTGGCAGAGGTCGGCTCGGGAAGAAGGAGTTCAGATCTGAGAGGATTTGTGCGTTTGAGGGAGGAAGGGTAGGTGAAGAGAGTATTTATAGGGGTAGGTAGAATGAAATTTCCAAATTTAGCCCTAGGTCAAAAGTGTATTTACAACCCTAGGAAAAGGAAAATGAATGGAATCCTAGGGAAGATAGAATCCTAGGAATTTGAAACTCTTTGAAGCACAAAAAATCCCTCATTTTTTTTATTTATTATTTATTATTTACAAAAGTGAAAAAGTAAAATTATTTACAAGAGTGGTCCCAAAATGATATGCAGGGAAATTCTCGGGAAACTATACAGATGGAATGGTCACAGATAAACTGGGTCGCAAAGACCTAATTCATGAACTTCTTGTGACACGAATTCAGTGGTAAGGAATGGCTTTAAACGTTGACCGTTCACAGTGAATTTGTTGCCATTATTTGGGTCAAGAATCTCGATCGCTCCGTGTGAGAAGATTCTATGTACTATGTATGGTCCTGACCACCTGGTTCTCAATTTATCAGGGAAAAGGTGGAGTCGTGAATTGTACAATAGAACCTTTTGTCCTAAGACAAAAATTTTCCGGTGAATGGATCTATCGTGAAAAAGTTTGGCTCTGTGTTTTGTGATCCGAGCATTGTCATATACTTCGTTTCTTAGCTCTTCAAGCTCGGATATCTGCAACTTCCTTAAAGCACCGGCTTTATCCAAATCCAAGTTCAGCTGCTTTAAAGCCCACATAGCTCGGTGTTCTAATTCCACAGGCAAGTGACAAGGTTTTTCAAATACAACTCGATATGGAGACATACCGAGGACAGTTTTGTAAGCAGTCCTGTATGCCCATAAGGCATCAGTGAGTTTGATGGACCAATCCTTACAGTTCTG
Organism: Agave tequilana; assembly: GCA_038442645.1. NCBI lineage: Eukaryota > Viridiplantae > Streptophyta > Magnoliopsida > Asparagales > Asparagaceae > Agave > Agave tequilana. Next base: position 97,237 of record JAVJIF010007633.1, read on the forward strand.
TCCTACAGTTTTCTCCAAGATGAGTTTTATTTGTCTATTCGTGACTTCTACTTGCCCGTTGGTTTGAGGATGGTATGCCATGGATAATTTTTGAGTAATAGAGTATTTACGCATCAGGGCTTCAAAAGCCCGATTACAAAAATGACTCCCATTATCGCTTATTATCGCACGGGGGGCTCCGAAGCGAGAGATGATGTAGTCTCGAAAAAACTTGATGACAACATGGTTGTCATTTGTCCTTGTTGGAATTGCTTCAGCCCATTTGGAAACATAATCTACGGCTACCAAAATGTATTGGTTACCGTAGGACAGAGGAAAGGGTCCCATAAAATCGATGCCCCAGAGGTCAAAAATTTCGACTTCCAAGATGGGTGTAAGAGGCATCATGTCTCTCTGAGTGATACGACCCGTCATTTGACACCTATCACATAGCTTGCAAAAAGTATATGCATCCTTAAAGAGAGTGGGCCAGTAGAATCCACTCTGAAGCACTTTCTCAGCAGTTTTCCGTGGACCAAAATGTCCACCGCAAGCTAGCTTGTGACAAAATGTCAAAACACTCTGATGTTCATCCTCAGGAAGGCACCTACGTATTATTTGGTCAGGACAATATTGAATAAATACGGTTCATCCCAAAAGAAGAACCGCATTTGACTTATGAAACGGTATTTTTCCTGACTTGACCAATAAGAAGGTATTTGCCTGGTAGCAAGGTAATTCACTATGTCAGCATACCAAGGCTCTCCACACAACACAAAAATGTGTTCGTCAGGGAAATCGTCATTAATCGGTATTCTCTCCTTAGGTGCATTTGGGATTCTCGACAAGTGATCAGCTACCACATTCTCAACGCCCTTTTTGTCTTTAATCTCCAAATCAAACTCTTGCAAAAGAAGTATGCATCGAATAAGTCTTGCCTTAGCATCTTTCTTTTGCATTAAGTACTTTAGGGCGGAGTGATCAGTAAAAATAATTGTCCTGGACCCTAGCAGATATTGGCGAAACTTCTCCAACGCAAAGACAACCGCTAAAAATTCCTTTTCAGTAGTTGTATAATTGAGTTGGGCATCATTCAGCGTTCTGCTAGCATAATAGATTACGTGTTGCCTAGTATCGATACGCTGCCCTAAAACAGCGCCTATAGCAAAGTCAGAGGCATCACACATAATCTCAAAAGGCTTGGTCCAATCTGGTGCAGAGATGATCGGTGCTGAGACAAGTCTATTCTTAAGCTCCTTCCATGATTTTTGACATTCCTTATCAAATATAAAGGGTACATCCTTTCCTAAGAGATTTGTCAAGGGTCTTGCAATGTTGCTAAACCCTTGAATAAATTGCCTATAGAAGCCGGCGTGCCCTAAGAATGATCTAATGTCCGTTAAGCATGTTGGTTCAGTGAGCTTCGTTATGACTTCCACCTTAGACTTGTCCACCTCAATTCCTATACGTGAAACCTTGTGCCCAAGAACAATTCCTTGCTTGACCATAAAGTGACACTTTTCCCAGTTAAGTGTCAAATTTTTCTCCATACAGCGTTGTAAAACCAGCTTCAAATGGTACAAGCATTGCTCAAAGGAATCCCCATAAATCGAAAAATCATCCATGAAAATTTCTAAAAATTTCTCCACCATGTCTGAAAAAAGGCTCAACATGCAACGTTGAAACGTTGCGGGAGCATTGCATAGGCCGAAGGGCATCCTTCGGTATGCAAACGTTCCAAAAGGACAGGTGAAGGTAGTCTTATCTTGGTCCTCAGGAGCGATCGGGATTTGATTATATCCTGAATATCCATCTAGGAAACAGTAATACTCGTGTCCCGCTAATCTCTCTAGCATCTGGTCAATGAACGGAAGAGGAAAGTGGTCTTTACGTGTGGCAGTGTTTAACTTTCTATAATCAATACAAACTCGAATCTTCGTTGGAAGACGTGTTTGTATCAATTCTTTATTCTCATTTTCCACCACAGTAAATCCTGCTTTCTTAGGCACAGCGTGAACTGGACTTACCCACTGACTATCGGATATGGGATAGATAATCCCATTGTCTAATAGTTTCAAGATCTCGTCTCTAACAGCTTCCTGCATGATTGGGTTAAGTCTATGCTGTGGGTCTCGTTTTGGCTTGGCATCTTCCGTCAAATGAATCCTATGTTGAACAATGGAAGGACTAATCCCCTTGATATCAGCCATGGTCCAACCAATGGCTTCTCTATTTTCCCTTAACACAGAAAGGAGATCCTCTTCTTGTTGTTCAGTGAGATTGGATGCAATTATTACAGGAAAGGATTCCTTCTCATCCAAGTACTTCTACTTGAGATGGTCGGGAAGAATCTTAAGCTCAGAGAAGGGATAGGATCTATCACTGGTTGTTCATGGTTCAAGGGAAGAATAGGGGTGGAATTAGTGGTCCTTTCAACATTTGATTCAACAATCTGATCAAGGTTGAAGTCATCAAGACTCCAACTCAAATTCCTCTTCAGACTCATACTCAACCTCCTCAACATGTTCACTAGTTAATCCCTCTATCAAGTTCACTTCGAAAGAGTCATTATCCAAATCCCTTGGCTGCTTTCCCAGATGGAAAACATTCACCTCTTTTGTCATATCTCCGAAAGTTAGCCGCATCGATCCATTTCTACAGTTGATGATCGCATTTGCGGTGGCTAAGAAAGGTCGTCCGAGAATGACAGGTGTCTGTGCTCTGTGATTTTGTACGGGTTGTGTTTCAAGAACAACAAAGTCTACGGGGTAAATGAATTCCCCGACCCGTATTAAAACATCTGTAATCTCTCCCTTGGGAATCTTTACAGAGCGGTCAGCCAATTGTATAGTCATCTGGGTTGGACGAAGGTTGCCTAACCCTAACTGCTGATACATGGAAAAGGGGAGAAGATTGATGCTCGCGCCCAAGTCTAGCAAAGCCCTATTTATGGTGGTCTGCCCTATGATGCAAGAAATGGTTGGGCTCCCTGGATCTTTGTATTTCACAGGGATTGGACCATTGAGCAGTTCACTTATGTTGGAAGCCAAGAAGACTTTTTTAGGGACATTTGCTTTTCTCTTTTTGGTACACATTTCTTTTAGAAACTTGGCGTAGGATGGGACTTGTTGAATAGCATCAAGGAGAGGGACGTTAATTTGTACTTGGTTGAATATCTCTCTTATCTTCTCCATGTGAGCATTCATCTTATGATTTGTGAGCCTATTTGGGAATGGGACAACAGGCTTGTATGTTTGCTCATCAACTTTCTCTTTTCCTTTGGACTGGGAAGTGGATGGTTGTGTGCTTGAAGAAGACTATCTTGAATCGGTTGAATTGGAACAGAAGGTGGTGGTTTTGACACAGATTTGGGAGACTGATTTGAAACCTTATTATCTACATGCTTCCCAGATCTAAGGATTTGAATAGCTTGGCATTGGCTGGGGCCCAAGTCTTCAACTTCGTGCAGGGGAAAATGAGTTTTGGGATTGGGCACTGGTTGGCTAGGTAACATTCCTTTTTGTCGTTCAGTCAGAGAATTAGCCAACTGCCCTATCTGGATTTGCAATTTGTTCATGTCCTGCTGCTGATTGTTCATCATTGAAGCTTGGATCTTAGATAAGGTCTCTATCATTTTCTCCAAATCAGAAATTCTCTTATCTGAAGGATTGGGTGGTGGATGATGTTGATACTGGGGCTAAAAATTTGCTTGGTAAGGCACATGATTTTGATATGACTGGAATCTTGGTGGACTTTGGTATGAATGGATATTTGGTGGGTTCTGGTGGTAAGTCGGTGGATGAGACTGAGCCGGGTATTGTTGTGGAAATGGTTGTCTCTGCTGCTCAGGACCAGACTGACTCCAAGAAAAGTTTGGATGGTTACGCCATCCCGGATTGTAAGTCTTGGGTAAGGACTGTAAGTGGGTCTGGTGTATGCGGCATTCGTACTCTCCTGAAACATTTGAGTTTGATATACTGGACACTCCTCAAACAGATGATTCAGATCATGGCAGTAGGTACAACCCGGGTTTACCACAGGTGATGGGTTGACCTGATTAACAGCAGAATTTTCCCTAGACTCTAGCAACTCAATCCTCTTCATCAATTGGGTTATTTTAGCTTCTGCAGCTATTGAGGATTCTATGGAGTGTAAACCTGTTCTGGAAGTTGTGTGTGTGGGTTTCTCAGTACATGACTCCCACTGGATTGTCTTTTCAGCTAAAGCCTCAAAAAGATCCCAACCCTGATCTTCATCCTTCTTTAAGAATTCTCCTTGGCACATAGTTTCAAGGAGTGTCTTAGTCTGATAATCAAACACATCATAGATAATTTGGCACTGGCGCCATTTTTCTATACCGTGATGGGGACACAGGGCTACTAGGTCTTTGAAGCGCTCAAAGTACTTCCAGAATGGTTCATTAGCTTCTTATTTGAATTGCATTATATTCTTCCTCATAAGGGCTGTCTTATGGATAGGATAAAACTTTTTAAGAAAGACCTTAACGAAATCATCCCAAGAAGAAATTGAGCTCACTGGGAGATTATAAAGCCACTTCTTAGCAATATCCTTAAGTGCGAAAGGTATAAACCTAAGTCTGACAGCATCCTCAGTTAACTGGGAAATTCTCATCATAAGGCATACTTCTTCAAACTCTCGGATGAAGAAGTATGCATCCTCAGATTCAAGGCCATGGAATCGTGGAAGAATGTTTATGAACTGGGGCTTTAACTCAAAGTTACTTCCATTTGTGTTTGGGAGGAGAATGCAAGATGGAAGTGATGTGCGAATCGGATAGAAATTGTCTTGCAACGAAACGTTGTTGGTCATGATTGGAATTGTGTCGAGTGGTGGTGTATGTGCCAGTGTAGAGATTCTCACAAGCCTAGCAGAATTCGGATCTCGATACCACTCTTGCATACCATTACACAATCAACGTGCACCGATCACACAGGCGAAAAATGAAAAATAACAAACAAGAAAAAAGAAAAATCAATCCAAGCTTTCTAGGTTTCCTGGACCTAGACGACTCCTAACTTTAGATTGTCCACAGGAGGTTTGGTGTAGACTTTTACTATAAGCAAATCAGCCAGGGATGGTCAAGGTTGGTGGGAGGTTTTCCGTCAGAGACGTTCCTTAATTAAGTAACCAGCAACCTTCGGGCTTTCGGCCCTCAACCCCTTTCCTAGACACTGATTTTACAAAAGTCACTTTCCAACACTTTTCCCCTTAGGATAATCTCCTAAGTGAGTCCGGATGTCCCTAGGGCCAGCGTCTAGCAATTTTTATTTAGAAGCTTAGGATTGTGAGTGCTTGGGAAAATGATTTGTGGGCTATAAGGAAAGGGTGATAAAATCCCACCTTATCTTTTTTTATAGGTAATGCCCTTAAAGTTGATTTGTGCAAGTGTACGATATAACAAACAAGGTTCACTCAAAGCGTAATTAAATCAAGCAAAGAGTAAGTCCTAGTCTATATGCTATGCTTACGTACCTTGCCTCCTGATTGAGGCTAAACCTGCACAAAAAATACGAGATTATAGAACTTAAGAATGAAATGTGCAAGTGCTCAATTCTTCCGCTATAGCAAGTGGCTATGCGGGTCGTGATCCACAAGGAGGGTTTGCGATGGAAGCTTTTACAGTTTTATTGAAATCGTTATCAAAACTAAGCGAAGGTTCTTTTCTGTTTTTAAAGTTAAGAAAAAGAAAAAGAAAGTTATAGTTAAAGTTAGAGAGAAAGCGAGAGATGAAGAAGGTGGAAAAAATCAAAACATAATGAAGCGAATATATACAAATGAAGTGGAGGAAAAGATCGAAAACGATTGGGAAGAAGTGGTGAAAGAAATCGTGTTGGCGATCTATACTATAGCGATAAAAGTAAAGAAAGAAAGTTAAGAATTACTTACCTAGTTTGGTGATGACTTACTTGGAAACCTTTTTGCAAGTTCTACCTTTGTGCTTCGGAGGCGTTCAACGCATAGATCATAAACTCGAGCTCGGTCCCCGTGCACATTATATCGTCAAGCATAAGAAGAACGAAGTGATGCGAGCTTGGAAGAGGAGAACGTCTTCATGAACTATCGCTGGCTCTCACGTAGCATCGGTGTACTTGCTTTAAAGTTCACTTGTAGACTCAACACATGCAACCAAGGTGAAGTAGAAGAGGAAGAGGAAAGCAAAACAAAACGGAAAGTAAAGATACAAACATAAACATATGTTACCTTATTGCTTACTGAGACAATGAAAGAAAGGAGGAGGGTACATCGTCGGTGTCACTCTCAACTTCAGCCTCTCTCTCTTACTTACATGAATCTTCTTCTACCCTAAGTTACATACAAGTTACATAAAAATAAAAAAAAGCTAAACTAAGAAATGGAAAAAGAGTCTAAAGTCCTATCTCTGCATTGTCCTGGTTTTCAGTGCACAATATGGCCTTTTATAGGCAGAAACCCTAACAACCAAGATCCCGGGAGGTCGGGGGAGTTCACGCTCCCCGTAACTCCCCAGGATTGCCGCGGAAACGCGGCTTTTGCCGCGTTTCCGCGGCAAGGGTGTGGCCAGGTGGCCACACCCTGTTGGTGGGTCACGCTGGTTTCTCCTTCTGACTTTATCCTTTGTTGGTTTTGTCGTTGGAGCTCTGGATTCTGACGAAATGGCCTTGGATTTCTTGGCTTTAACCGATCGATTCTGAGAGGATTCTTCTCAACCGGTTTCAACCTCTTGATTTTGCCCTGATTTTATTTGTGCGAATTAACTCTGATTTAATTCAGAATTCTGGTGGGCTTTTGGGCTCATTTCTCTTCATTGCCTTAAGGATTGGGCCTGCAAATAAGTCAAACAATTAATTAGGACAATGCAGGCTTTTATTAAAAATAAGTATGAAAATGTGACATTAAATATGCAACATTAGTGACCAATCACACCCCCATACCTATCTTTTGCTCGTCCTCGAGCAAAATAACTAAACTATACTAGAGATTATTAGACCACTTTCGCAGGTCGCGCGATTGCACTGAGCATGTGCAACAAGCCGTTAAACCTCTAGGTTCCCCCTAGAGGACGAGTTTTGTCTCGTGAGGGTTTTCAGCGGATTGCACCCACAAAATCCATAAAGAAAGGGAAATAAAGAGTTAGTATTTTCGAAAAGCATTTTGAAAGAGAAAAATATTTGAAATATGATTGTAAGATCTAAGCAATCTATAAGTTATAGGAAAGCCGAATTTTTCATTCCTAAACTTAGTCTCTATTCAAAAATTTGTTATCAATCAAAGTAAGGAGTCAAATTGTACTTCTCATCTAGTCTATTACTTTACCCTAAGTCATATGCACCTTGTGACTGTGAAAATTTTGACTAAGGGTTCATTAACTCTAACTCTTATGCCTTACTTATTTATATATATACTTTTACTTTTTTTTTTTTTTTTTTTGTGGTATTATCCCTTAGTTCTATTAGGCTTTCTAATCTGCCCATGTAACGAGCCTCTAATCGATGACTCCCAAACCAAACGGTCTTAGGGCACCAGGCGAGAAGACACCCCTAGGACTTAAGGACTCGAGCAGACAAGGCCACAAAAACTAAGGATTTTATTATATGAACCTCTTTTAGGCGTGAATACTTATGCTTTATTAGGCACAAATACCCAGCTTAATCAGAATATCTAATCATCTTTCGCATAAATACTAAGGCTTGCTTAGGCCAAAGCACCTAGCTAATCAATAATTAGACTTATTCATTTTTTTTTCTCAAACTTATCTAATTATCTTTCGCATAAATACTAAGGCTTGCTTAGGCCAAAGCACCTAGCTAATCAATAATTAGACTTATTCATTTTTTTTTTATATATATATATTTTTTTATAAGGCATAAGAATTTTTGTTTTTGAACCCTAAGTGTGTAAGTGTATGAAGTGTGCATATTTCATCAAGGTAAAGATCAAGACTAAATTACTTTGACAAATTATCTTCCTAACTCTATAAATCAAACAAATAATCTTATTTTGACCAAGTATAAGAAGTCCTAATTTGGATTTTCCTATTCCTTAAAATTAACTTAATTTCTTACAAAGATAAGTCAAAATATTGTTTCTATTTTCAAAAAGTTTTTAAAAGTAAAGAAAAGTGTTAATTTTTTTTTTATTATTTTTTTTTTATTTTTTAAAGAAAAAGAAAAGTTATGTTAGACCCTCCCCCACACCTATCTCATGCATTGTCCTCAATGTATGAATTAATGCATAGATGCATGAAAAAGAAGAAAGGGAAGGAAAGTGTTACCTTAAGGTGGTGGTTCCGGTGGTGGTCTGATTGGTCCACAAAACATGGCCCAATCAACTTTTCTTGGGTCTCGGAGGAACCCACCAGCACTATCTTTAATATGACCCCTAAAAAGATAAATCCATTAAGAATTTTTATTAAAAATTTAACCCCATCTAATTTCCAAATTCCATAATTGATTTCGGAGTCAAATTTGTCAACCACCTCGTCCCAGAATGGAGTATGAAATGATAGAACAGTTGACTTGGACTCAGGAAGGACAGGAACTAATACCGACTCAGGAAGGTGACTTAAGTCAAGTAAAGGTTCAGGAGTCGAAATAGGTTCAGAAATTGGGTCCAAGTCAAGAAATTGAAACTCCAGTCCACATGTATTTTCTAATAATGGAATGTGACTTAATGTGGGTGATTCCAGTTCATGAATGATAGGTGGAGGAATCAAAACTGACTCTAAAACATTACTCAAGTTTGGTAACACAACAGGAGTCAAGATTGATTCAGAAAGTTGAACTGGATCACAGATATGAGAATCTAGGTCACATATCTCATTGACTTCAATATCAAAAAATTGAGAACTTGCAATTTATCCATGGGATTTTCAAAATTGTATAATTGGTCAAGTTTAATATGATCCTCAAAGATGGGTGATTCAATTTCATTATGAATTGGTACAGGATCCAATGTTGACTCCGGGAAAAGATTGAAGTCAGGTGAAGATACCGGAGTCATTATTGAATCAGGAAATAAAATTGAATCACTAAGTTCTAGTTCATGATCATATTCATCTTCAAGTTCTATTTCAGGCAAGGGATAACTTGCCAAACTATCAATTTTATTTGGAGTTTGGGCAAGTTCAAAAGGTTGTTCTGAAATAGAATCTTGATTTCCAAAACTACATGACTCATCGGCTCTAACAGAATGGTAAGTGACATCAGGACGGTGGGAACGTAGAGATTCGACCATCATATCTATGTCACGATTTCTAGCATTTTGAGCATGAGTCATGGCTTCTAGCATCTTTTCATAATTGATGGGTTCATTGTTTTGATGAAAAGATGAAGAGTTGTCTTGGAAGTGGTATTGAAATTGTGAGTCCATCAGATTTTGGGATTTGTGTTTGGACTCACGCATACTCCGTTCCAAAATTGATGGTTTCCTATTTTGGACGGGTGGAACTGAGTATGAATCTTGAACATAATGTGGACTGGGTGGAGAAGGAGGGCAAGGTGGTTGGAAATTATGCTCGGGGGAGTTGAATCCCCACTGACTCGGTGAAGAGTTGAAATCATTATGGAAATTATAGTTATTAGATGGGGGGTATGGGTCATATTGATTCGGATAAGACCAATCCGGCACACTAGGTTGGTTAAAGTCATGATATGCCGGGTTGGTAATATCCGAAAAAGAGTTTGATGTGTAATATGGATTATTATTATAGTTGAAAAAATTATTATTATAAGCCATATCACACAATGGAATACAAACAAAAAGAAAGAAAAACAAAAAAATAAACAAACAAGAAAAAAAATTTCTAACCTAAGTTAGGGTAGACCTAGACCTAGACGACTCCTAACTGGTTAGACTGTCCACGGGAGGTCTAATGTAGACTTTAACCACAAGCTAATCAGCCAGGTCAGGGCAAGGTTGGTGGGAGGTTTTCCGTCAAAGACGTTCCTTAATTAAATAACCACCAACCTTCGGGCTTTCGGCCCTCAATCCCTTTCCTAGACACTGATTTTGCAGGAGTTAGATTCCACATTTTTCCCCCTTAGGATAATCTCCTAATTGAGTCCGAGATGTCCCTAGGGCCAACGTCTACTCGATTTTAGGTTAGGCTTGGGTTAGTGAGTGCTTGGATTCTGATTTTGGGCTAAGGAAGGGTGATTAAATCCCCACCTTATCTTGTTATGGGTTAGTGCCCTTAAGATGATTTTGTGCAAGGTGTGCAAGATAAAGAAAGTAACATTCAAAAGCAAATATCACCCAAGAATGTTTCCTATGCTATATGCTATGCTTACATACCTTGTCTCCAGCACTCTTCAACAGTAAAAAAAATAAATGAATTGAAAAGAACGCGTGCCTAAAATGCAAACGTCTAATCAATTTTTAACTTTTGCAACAAACTTTTTACTGTTGATTATTAGCAGGTTTTTGTGATGGCATATAAGAAATAAATAATTGCAGAAAACTATAATTTGCAAAGCTAGCAGCCCTGTAAAAATCTGTTAGTAGTCAACTCGTCCTTGCCGCGGATCCGCGGCTTTTGCCGTGGAAATGCGGCAATTCAGAGGGCCCTTGGTCTCTGCTTTCTATAGCAAAGGCCCAAGGCCACTTATATGTTACTGCAACCTTAAATTTTAGCTTTGCTTGCCCTGAACCTGCAACAGAGAAGAAAATTCGTTTAGTTCTAAAAAAAAATTCAGATTTCAAAAAAAAAATTTCAGATTTCAATAAAAAACATGTTACCCTCCCCGGCAACGGCGCCAAAATTTGATTGAGGCTAAACCTGCACAAAAAATACGAGATTATAGAACTTAAGAATGAAATGTGCAAGTGCTCAATTCTTCCGCTATAGCAAGTGGCTATGCGGGTCGTGATCCACAAGGAGGGTTTGCGATGGAAGCTTTTACAGTTTTATTGAAATCGTTATCAAAACTAAGCGAAGGTTCTTTTCTGTTTTTAAAGTTAAGAAAAAGAAAAAGAAAGTTATAGTTAAAGTTAGAGAGAAAGCGAGAGATGAAGAAGGTGGAAAAAATCAAAACATAATGAAGCGAATATATACAAATGAAGTGGAGGAAAAGATCGAAAACGATTGGGAAGAAGTGGTGAAAGAAATCGTGTTGGCGATCTATACTATAGCGATAAAAGTAAAGAAAGAAAGTTAAGAATTACTTACCTAGTTTGGTGATGACTTACTTGGAAACCTTTTTGCAAGTTCTACCTTTGCTTCGGAGGCGTTCAACGCATAGATCATAAACTCGAGCTCGGTCCCCGTGCACATTATATCGTCAAGCATAAGAAGAACGAAGTGATGCGAGCTTGGAAGAGGAGAACGTCTTCATGAACTATCGCTGGCTCTCACGTAGCATCGGTGTACTTGCTTTAAAGTTCACTTGTAGACTCAACACATGCAACCAAGGTGAAGTAGAAGAGGAAGAGGAAAGCAAAACAAAACGGAAAGTAAAGATACAAACATAAACATATGTTACCTTTATTGCTTACTGAGACAATGAAAGAAAGGAGGAGGGTACATCGTCGGTGTCACTCTCAACTTCAGCCTCTCTCTCTTACTTACATGAATCTTCTTCTACCCTAAGTTACATACAAGTTACATAAAAATAAAAGAAAAGCTAAACTAAGAAATGGAAAAAGAGTCTAAAGTCCTATCTCTGCATTGTCCTGGTTTTCAGTGCACAATATGGCCTTTTATAGGCAGAAACCCTAACAACCAAGATCCCGGGGAGGTCGGGGGAGTTCACGCTCCCCGTAACTCCCCAGGATTGCCGCGGAAACGCGGCTTTTGCCGCGTTTCCGCGGCAAGGGTGTGGCCAGGTGGCCACACCCTGTTGGTGGGTCACGCTGGTTTCTCCTTCTGACTTTATCCTTTGTTGGTTTTGTCGTTGGAGCTCTAGATTCTGACGAAATGGCCTTGGATTTCTTGGCTTTAACCGATCGATTCTGAGAGGATTCTTCTCAACCGGTTTCAACCTCTTGATTTTGCCCTGATTTTATTTGTGCGAATTAACTCTGATTTAATTCAGAATTCTGGTGGGCTTTTGGGCTCATTTCTCTTCATTGCCTTAAGGATTGGGCCCTGCAAATAAGTCAAACAATTAATTAGGACAATGCAGGCTTTATTAAAAATAAGTATGAAAATGTGACATTAAATATGCAACATTAGTGACCAATCACCTCCAGCACTCTTCAACAGTAAAATTAAAGGAATTGAAAGACACGTGCCTAGAATGCAAATGTCTAAACAATTTTTTTAACTTTGCAACAAATTTTTTACTGTTGATTAGCAGATATAAGGTGAAGCATACAAGATTTTATGTATTGCAGCAGCTGTATTTTGCAGAGAAGCAAGCCCTGCAGAAAAGTGGTCAGTAGTCAACTCCTCCTTGCCGCAATTCGGCGGCAAAAACCCAGAATTTGCGGCAATTCAGAGGGATCCTGGTCTCTGCTTTCGAGAGCAGATGGCCCAGGTCCACTTATATGTTTCTACAATGCAAATTTTCCTGTTTCTTCAACCTGTAACCTGCAACAGAGAAGAAGATTCGTTTAGTTCTTCACTTGAAATCAAAAACCGTTGCTTTCCCCGGCAACGGCGCCAAAAATTTGATTAGGAAAAGAGATGTGTGAAGTTCTTGCACAAATATTTAACAAAGAAAGAAGGTTTAGAAACAACCTTGTGTGCTCTTGATCACTCCACAAATGTATTCAATGATTGATGTATCCTTTCCAATCTCTGTTATAGCAATGGCTATACCGGGTCGATTCTCGAGGAGAGCTCACGATAGAAGTTTTACGGTTTGTAGTGAAGAAATAAAAACGAAGATTCTTCTTTGTATTTACACAAATTCAAGAAGCATGAAAAAGAAAATTAAAGAAGTGGTGGATTTGTGCATTATGAAAAAGAAATCAAAAGAACTTTGGCGAAGTGTATTGCTTAAGAAAAGAAGCTAGTAAAAAAAAATGTTGGAAAACTTTAGATGAGAAAGTACATGGCTAGCTAACTTTACTTCACTAACTTACTATACTCAGTGGTGATGCTTGATTGCCTCATGTTGATTCATTGGCAATAGAGATTACTTTGCTTGTTTGTTCAAGTACTTTACCGTTTTGAAGATGAGTGTTCTCTTGTTCTTAGCTTGAAGCCTCATATTGATTCATTGGCTCTCTAGATAGATTTTCAATGATGAACTCTAGGATTGGTACTCAAGGGATGCTAAGTTAGAAGAATCAACATTCATTTAAACATTCAAGACATAACAACAAATTAGCTTGAAGTAAAGAAGTTGTTCTACAAGTAGCACATGTTTGGTGATCCATCTCCATGTTCCATCAAGGCTCTTGTTCTAGACAAGGCTCTAAATGAGGCACACATGAGTCATATGGAGTTTGAACAAGCATTTACCAAGGGAAAGCAACTCTACTTCCTTGGAAAGCAAAAGAAACTCTAACAATGCAAGTATAGAAATTTGCAATCATCCAAAGAGATAGAAGTTAGCTAGGTGAGTTGTTAGCTAGCCATGCAATAGAGATTTTAGCTATCCATTACACAAGAAATAAAGCAACAATTCATGATGTAAAGCAAAGAGAAGTAAAGCAATGGAAATGCACTAGAATGAAAACAAGAAAGTAAAGCAAAGTAGAGCAACGTACTAGAGCTTGTAAAGAGAAGAATGAAGCTTTGATTAATCCTTGCTTACAAGTAATGTCACCTCCTTGCTTACAAGCTTTCAACAGCACTCTCTTTCTCTCTTTGACAAAATCTCTAGGAGGAAGAAGATGGAGACTAAAACCTAGGAGAATACTAAAACAAAATACAAGAGTTTTCCCTAATTTCTCCTCTCTCTTCTCTGCTCTCTCTTGAAGACCCTGGTCATGTATTTATAGCCCTCAGTGAGAATCATCTAGAGCCCTGGCCGTTGGCGCAAAATCCGGGATCTAACAGAATCACAACTGCCGCAAATTGGCGGGAAAATCTTGGATTTGGCGGCAAAATCTGGGCCGTTGAGGCCAGATTTTCTGTTGTGAGTTTGTTGCGAGGTTTATCCACGTGGCCTTCTGGAAGATTGAGTTGGTGCGCGGATTTCTCCTGATTCTGGATTCAAATCTTGGGTTCTTTTGGGCTTTGAATTAATCTCTTTAATTATTGCTAATTAAAGAGATTTTTGGGCTTTTTTCTCTTTTAAGATGTGGACCTGCAAAAATAGAGAGAAAAGGATTAAAAATCACATTTTTATTTACAATATGCATGGTATGGAAGTGGTAAAATATGCAAATATGTATAACAATCACGCGCGTCGCCCCCACCACCTCCGGCGGCGCGCCGCGGCCCCTGGGCCGTCGGCGGCGACCGGTCAGCCGCCGGCCACCCTCCCCTTCTTTTTCTTTTTCCTCTCTTTCTTTCTTTCTTCTTTTCTTTCTTTCCTTCTTTCTTTTCATTTCTTTCTCTTTCTTCCCTAAATATGACTAACTTTCTCACCTTTCCTAAAATACCCTCCACCATTCCCTCAAATTACCTCCCTATATTTACACCCAATACCCCTCTCCTTTTAAATCCTAATCCTTTTCTAAATACACCACATTTTCTCTCTCTTTCTCTCTCTCCTTCCTACAACTTTCTCTCTCCTCTTTCTCTCTCCTCTCTCATTCCCTCTCTAATATTTATATAAATATTTATAAATATATATTTTAATATACAACTATGGTCAAGCGGATTGCTTGTACGGTTCGTGGGTTTTCCTGGATTTTTAACCGGTATTTCACCCCGGTTTCAGGCGAGTGCTTCTTAATACACTTAAAAATAAACGCCCTTATATTTATAACATGGAATTGATATGTGGATAATTTTAGCATGCCTTGCACTTGTTACCGTAGTTTTGATACATGATATCATGCTATACGAGTTAATATATGATGCCGTACACGATATTTACCTGACCCTGGACATGCTATACTTGACACGTTGTAAATCACCTAGAGGGGGGTGAATAAGTGATGGCTAATCTAATGGTCACTAAATGCGGAATTAAAACTTATATGATGCAAATTAAACTTCTTACACTAAACACCTAGTATAACACAAGAGTGTAGCCGGATTCCCGTGAAGGGCTCTGAACTAACTCCTCGAGATTCCTCTAAATAAGAGTTGAGGTGCCGCGTTGGCTCTCTTGGTTAAATATAAGTGTTAGCAAACAATCCCCAAGCTTATAACAATTAAGCACAATATGTATATCAAGCATATAAAGATGAGCATAATAAAAGCATGCAAGATATAAACAAGTAAGAGACAAAGAGATAGAGAGAGCAATCACAAACACGGGATATTTGTTTGAGGTTCGAGCACACTTGCTCTACATCCCCGCCTTCAACACTATGAAGGATTTCCACTATAATCGATCCCTCCAGATCACTCGGTGCCGCAACACCTACAAGCTCTCGGACTCCCTAGTCCCATACACACCGCAAGCTCTCTAGCTCGCCGAGGCCGCACCTCAAACAAGGAGTTCACACACGAACTCGAAACCACCGCGAACACAATTGTCCGCCTCCTCAAAGTACAAAAAAGAACTCTTGGTGATCTAAACACTTTGATCACCAATAAACACTCTCACAAAAACACTCCTATAGAATGAATATATCAATGGATTGCTCAAGTGTTTGTGAGACAAACAAGGATGGAAGTGGTGGAGGAAAACTCAAAGAAATCACTTCTAAAACACTCTTGATAAAAACTCTCCTTTTGATTGGAAATATTTGCTCTAAAACTTGTGGATATAACCACTGAAATGACTGGAAAAAACTAGCCCAAAACTCTTCTTAAAATCTTAGAGAAAACAGCCCCCAAAAGCCCCAATTTATAGGGCTCCAAAAACTAGCCGTTATGGGCCAGACAGAGCTGACCGGTCGACCACCTGGTCGACCGCCAACGGTCAGAAATCCGACCGCCAACGGTCAGAATTCCGACCGTTGGGGCTGCGGTCGACCGGCCGGTCGACCGAGCCTCTGGAACAGAGAGCAGTCTCTCTGCCGGTCGACCGGCCCGGTCGACCGGGGCATTTCCAGAGAGCAAAGCTCTCTGGACGGTCGACCGGGTCGGTCGACCGGCCCTCCAGCCAGACACTGGCGTGCACGCTGTGCACGTCGGTCGACCGACTTCATGCTTCGGTCGACCGGCTCGGTCGACCGACTGAAGCCAGGACAGGAAATCTGGGATTAAAAACTTGGTTATTTTGGCTCAAATAAAATCCCATAAAATCATGAAAAATCTACAAAAATAGTTTTAACATTATACATTGATAATCAAACACGCTTGACCAAAATCAAGACATGTTACAAACAAATTGAACTATTTTTGTAACTTAGAAATTTTGGCTAAAAACAAAAACTGTATTTTTTCAAAAATGGTTTTTCCAAACTTCTCCAAATACAAAAACAAGATATTTTTAAACACTTTGAAAGCATAGAGTGTATGGATGTGATCCACTACACAAACATGAGGAAATATCTATGTTTTTGACATTAAGCACTAAATATGGTTTTGGTTAAAGACATGTATTCTTGAATAGCAAAAACCAAAACGGTATTTTTTCAAAATGAAAACTCTTTTGCATTTTTCCAAAATGAAAATTCTTTTATGAAAACATATCTAAATAAAGAGTGTGTGTGTGTATAGATATACTTGAGCAATCTACCAACTATTCTATCCTTTACATTTTATCTAAAAACAAAATCTTATAAAACAAACCTAGACACAAGTCTTCATGAAGTCTTCACTTGAAGTCTTCTTCTCCTTCTTGACTTGGTCCAAACATGATCCATAGAGCTAGACTCCTCTTGAGTACTTGATGTGGTCTTGATGCACAAGCTCTTGAATCAAACCGTGTTAGCTCCAAAACTTGACTTTAAATCTTTTGTTGAAGCTACTCACCTACTAAGATCTTGATCACAAATCTGAAACTAAATAAACACAAGATCATTAGTACTATAACTACATGAGTTGATCATCATCAAAACTAGAGTGATGGGCCTTTGGGCCAACAATCTCCCCCTTTTTGATGATGACAAAACTCATGAAGTTATATATGCATGGATTAAAGTAAAGCTTCAAGGAAGCTCCCCCTTAACTCATGTATACCAAATAAACAAATAAATATGAAATAAATGCTCAAAAACATGTATGCAAACATAAAGAGATAAACATGCCAAACATAAAACTCATCAAATTCTTTTCTCCTTTGTGCAAAACAAAGTAATATGCATAAGCATAAATCCTTCTCCCCTTTATGAATAAAGTAAGGAAAACATGCATATATACTAAAATACTTCTCCCCCTTTTTGTCAATCATCAACAAAGGGGTTAAAGTAAAACAAAACCAAAACAAATTCTTCTCCCCCTTTTTGTCCGAAACAAAGAATCAATAAAGGGGTAAACTCAAATCTAGAGATATCTTAGTAAATCAAATATTTAAGATATCATATAAACAAAAATTTTAAGGTACCGCTAGTAATCAAATTTTAAGATACCAATTGTAAATAAACATTACAATTTTGAATTTTCTTAAATAAGTAAAACATCTTGATACCAATTGAAATTTATAATAAATTTGAAACATATTGATACCAATTTAAAAATAATGCATAAGCTTTAAAAATGTCAATTGAGATACCAATTGAAAATAAAGTTTTAAATCAAGCTTAGCATAAACTATGTGCTTTTAAATATGTAAACCAATTGTAAAGCAAGCACACGAAAATCATATATATGTATGAGAAATGATAATATCAATAGAAATTGATATAAGTTGAAATGAAACATACATATATAGGAAACAAAATATGAGTATATACAAAAATATATCAATTGTGATACCAAATGAAATTATGATACCAATTGAGATTATGAAGTGAAATAAGTGTATAACTCATAAACTACCAAATGAAGAATAATAACTAGTAAAAATAATTTTTGAAAAACTAGTTAAAGATCCTTCAAAACATGAAATCAAATCATAAGTATATCATGAAACATACTAAATACATAAAATTCGACACTCAAAGTCCATAAAGCTCAAAATGATCATGAAACATAGTCATGAATAAACAAATAAAGTGTGAGTGCAAAAGAATCATGTAATTAGCATTTTTCATGAAGATAATCAATAAATCTCAAAACAAACATGAATTTTATCAAACAAATCATAAAAATTCATTTTTATTTATAAACAAACTTCTAGGTATATGTATGTTTTTATCCAAAAATTAACAATATGCATACATATCTCAAACATAAAAAGAGTCTATGATATAATTTGCATGAAGGCAAGAGACTCACGGGTATACATGTATATTTATTAGATTTGAATAAAAATTACATATACATGAAGTAAAACATAAAAATAGGCAAAACAAGTGTAAATGAAAGAATCATTAAAACTAGCCTATACATGTACATAAAGTGAGTACAAATGAACAATGAAGTTCAAACATATATGAATCACTTTGATGCTCACTACTTGTACATGTATAAATTCAAGTTTTAATAAAAACTACATTTAAACTAGTATTTACCACATGAAGCACAAAAACAAATAAAACATGAACATGCTAAAGATCATCAATCATGAATGAGCATGTAAATAAATTAGGAGTTTAGAGATAGTTATCAAATCAAAAAACTAAGCTCTAAATCTTCAAAACATGGTGGTTGTCCCACCAAACCTCCTTGATAGCTGTGCATCAAATATGTGTCCATCGAGTCCATGTGCAACCACCACCAAGGCACCAAATCTCTCACGTCTTGTGAGAGCCCTCACCTACATCAAATACACAAGGTGGGGATTTTAGTACCCATTTTCTTTTGGGTCCTTGGGGGTTAGTCTTGTAAGGAAATTTTTATTAGCAAAATGTTTGGGTTCCTTGTCAAAACAAAATTTTTTTAAATGGCCTTTGCGGCCACAATGTGTACATTTGTACACCTTAGGATGCATATGAGTGTGAGTGTGATTGTGACGTGCAAAATGTGCATATGCATGATGAGGATGATGTGCATGAACATGTGGAGTTTGTTTCTTTGAAAACAAAGACTCCAATCTAGTGTGGTTAAAAGCACATGAGCTCAAAGTAGAGCTTAAACTATTTATTTTATTTTTCAAAATTTTAATCTCATTTTCATTTATGATAGCATGTAAAGCATGATGAGAATGAGAATCATTTTTCTTATTTTTAGAAAATTTTTCCTTTTCTTTTTCAATCATTTTTCTTTTTAAAGAAGTGTTTTCTTGAAAAGCAACTTCTTTTTATTTTTCCACCAAAATAATTTTATTTTTCAAATTAGTGTTTCCTTCACATAAATCATTCAATTTGGACATTAAGGAAACATTCTCATTTTTCAAAATTTCATTTTCTTTTTCAATGCATGCAACCTTATTTCTAAATGAATCATTTTCTTTTAGCATGCAATCAAAATTCTTTTTCAAATTTTTATTATCTTTCTTAAGCATGTCATATTTTTCAAGTAATTGTTGACAAAATGAAGTAAGCTCATCATATGACATATCATCTTCTTCGTCTACCTCGGATTCGGTAGTTACCTCAAGGGGGTTATCCCCTTGGACCATGTAGCACACGTTGGAAGTGTCGCTTCCAATATCCGAGTCGCTCCCCGCATAATATAGATCTTTTTCGCCAAGGGAGGTGATGAAGTTCCATGCTACAAAGCTTAATCAATGTTAGAAACCCTAGATAAATAATCATCATTTAGGGTTGACTTTAAAGCATGTAGGACTTTTGCATTAGCCTCAAAGTTTTTGCCATTTAAGCAATAAGAATCTTTAGTAGTGGCAAAATAAACATGAATGCCTAGGGCCTTGAGGTACAAGGACATCTTAACCTTCCAAATTTGGATGTTAAGAATGTCAAAGGTGGGTGGTGACATAAAGTCCATGGTGTGTGTAAAAAAATTATGATTAGCCTAAAAATGATGATCTTTAACTTTAGGTTGTAAGACCCAAATCAAGAGCATTTGGCTCTGATACCAATTGTAAATCACCTGAGGGGGGGTGAATAGGTGATGGCTAATCTAATGGTCACTAAATACGGAATTAAAACTTATATGATGCAAATTAAACTTCTTACACTAAACACCTAGTATAACACAAGAGTGTAGCCGGATTCCCCGTGAAGGGCTCTGAACTAACTCCTCAAGATTCCTCTAAATAAGAGTTGAGGTGTCGCGTTGGCTCTCTTGGTTAAATACAAGGTTAGCAAACAATCCCCAAGCATATAACAATTAAGCACAATATGTATATCAAGCATATAAAGATGAGCACAATAAAAGCATGCAAGATATAAACAAGTAAGAGACAAAGAGATAGAGAGAGCAATCGCAAACACGGGATATTTGTTTCGAGGTTCGAGCACACTTGCTCTACATCCCCGCCTTCAACATATGAAGGATTTCCACTATAATCGATCCCTCCGGATCACTCGGTGCCGCAACACCTACAATCTCTCGGACTCCCTAGTCCTGTACACACCGCAAGCTCTCTAGCTCGCCGAGGCCGCACCTCAAACAAGGAGTTCACACTCGAACTCGAAACCACCGCGAGCACACTTATCCGCCTCCTCAAAGTACAAGAAAGAACTCTTGGTGATCTAAACACTTTGATCACCAATAAACACTCTCACAAAAACACTCCTATAGAATGAATATATCAATGGATTGCTCAAGTGTTTGTGAGAAAAACAAGGATGGAAGTGGTGGAGAAAAACTCAAAGAAATCACTTCTAAAACACTCTTGATAAAAACTCTCCTTTTGATTGGAAATATTTGCTCTAAAACTTGTGGATATAACCACTGAAATGAGTGAGAAAAACTAGCCCAAAACTCTTCTTAAAATCTTAGAGAAAACAGCCCCCAAAAGCCCCAATTTATAGGGCTCCAAAAACTAGCCGTTGTAGGCCAGACAGAGCTGACGGTCGACCGCCAACGGTCGAAAATCCGACCATTGGGGCTGCGGTCGATCGGCCGGTCGACCGAGCCTCTGGAACAGAGAGCAGACTCTCTGCCGGTCGACCGGCCCGGTCGACCGGGGCATTTCCAGAGAGCAAAGCTCTCTGGACGGTCGACCGGGTCGGTCGAACGGCCCTCCAGCTAGACACTGGCATGCACGCTGTGCACGTCGGTCGACCGAGTCGGTCGACCGACTTGTTGCTTCGGTCGACCGGCCCGGTCGACCAGCTGAAGCCAGGACAGGAAATCTGAGATTAAAAACTTGGTTATTTTGGCTCAAATAAAATCCCATAAAATCATGAAAAATCTACAAAAATAGTTTTAACATTATACATTGATAATCAAACATGCTTGACCAAAATCAAGACATGTTACAAACAAATTGAACTATTTTTGTAACTTAGAAATTTTGGCTAAAAACAAAAACTGTATTTTTTCAAAAATGGTTTTTCCAAAACTTCTCCAAATACAAAAACAAGATATTTTAAACACTTTGAAAGCATAGAGTGTATGGATATGATCTACAACACAAACATGATGAAATATCTATGTTTTTGACATTAAGCACTAAACATGGTTTTGGTTAAAGACATGTATTCTTGAATAGCAAAAACCAAAACGGTATTTTTCCAAAATGAAACTCTTTTGCATTTTTCTAAAATGAAAATTCTTTTATGAAAACATATCTAAATCAAGAGTGTGTGTGTATAGATATACTTGAGCAATCCACCAACTATTCTATCCTTTACATTTTATCTAAAAACAAAATCTTATAAAACAAACTTAGACACAAGTCTTCATGAAGTCTTCACTTGAAGTCTTCTTCTCCTTCTTGACTTGGTCCAAACATGATCCATAGAGCTAGACTCCTCTTGAGTACTTGATGTGGTCTTGATGCATAAGCTCTTCAATCAAACCGTGTTAGCTCCAAAACTTGACTTTAAATCCTTTGTTGAAGCTACACACCTACTAAGATCTTGATCACAAATCTGAAACTAAATAAACACAAGATCATTAGTACTATAACTACATGAGTTGATCATCATCAAAACTAGAGTGATGGGCCTTTGGGCCAACACACGTGACATCTGACACCGGCACTTGGTATTTGCACCGGCATGGTATTTGACGCCGATATTTGCCATGCTATATTTGACACCGATATTTGCCATGCTATATTTGACACCGATATTTGCCATGCTATATTTGACACTGATACTTGCCATGCTATATGTGACACATGATACCCGACACCGGTACTTGCCATGCTATATTTGACATATGATACCCGACACTGGTACTTGTCGTGCTACACTTATCACTTGATATTAAACACCGATACTTGATATGTCGTACTTGACACCTGTTCCTAACACACGGTATATGACACACTTTCATGTGGAATAAGTACATTGACTTGACATTGCGACCCTTGACCGGACACTACCACCTAGATACCTGTGTATTATATGACATTCATGACTATCACTGTTACGGGGACTTGGTATGACTATTATATTATTACCAGATACTGGGTACTCCTGAACTCTGGTACTCCTGAACTCCTATATATTTGAACCCCTGAAATAGGGAGGCTCCTAACATTACTCCTGATATTATACTCCTGTTGACCCCCGTAATAGGATAACCATGGATATTGTACTTTTGTGAATACTCTGTGGACATTATTATTTGAGACTCTGTTATATTTAAACAACTTACACCGGGATGGGGAAAATTGATGGGTATCGATATAGCTTCGGTGTTTATGGTGGCCATACATATGTTGTAGAACTATTCCTGTTGGATTCGACCTGGAGGCCACCAGGCGTTTTCGAGGGGTGTACTGGCACCCCTACCCCTTGCCTGCCTGCCAGGTGTGCTATAATCTTCTGGGTATATCCTGTGGAAAACGGTAACACTCTATTCCTGTTCGGGCGTATACTAAGACCTTCGGGCGTATTGTAAGTCCCGGTGCCTAGCGGTACGTTCCGGCTCAGTACCGGATACTCCTGGACCGTTGTCCCGGGCATGAATGGGACCCATTCTAAACATGGTTCGTCGTTCCCCATCAATTTCTAATAACCAGCCTCGCTCGGCTTGTATGCGGAAGTATATGGCACCGGTCATATACCGAAACATACAAATTGAACGAGTCTTAATAATAACTTTATAATTGACTTCATGCTTCATGTATTTTAGTGTCATTTCCATACTTGCTATTTATTGTGGTTACTTCATGCTTGCTAATTTGATTACATGACAATTGGCCTGCTACACTTGCTTTTATTTCATGCCACATAAATTCTAATGTTACTTCTATATTTCACTATTTATTGTAGTTATTCCATGCTTATTAATTTGGGTACATTATACTTGACATAATGCACTTGCTATTATTTGTACTTACCATTTGGGTTTTTCTTGCACTCGCTGGGTTGCCCACTAACAACCCTGGATTTGCATGTTCAGATTTAGCAACTTGGACCGAGGTGGACCCATCAGCTGAGGATCAGGCCTACTTTAAGGAGCAGGCGGATCAGCCGTAGCTTCGTCCAGTCTTTCCCCGCTCGCGAGATTCCCTTTCCAGCTCGTGAATTATTATCTTTTGTACCGTGTACAATCTTATAATCTACTTTTGTACTATCTAGTGATGTAATATTGATGTAATATTATGTCACTATTTGTGATGACTAAGTACTTGTACTATTTTGTGTTGGAATGTATAATACCACGTGTTTCCGCACTCTGATCCATGTATTGTGTTGTATTGATGCTTAGCGTACATACGTGATGGTACTATCGCCCTGCGTATGTACATCACAGTGGCGTCTCCGTACCCGCTAGGATCAGGGCGCCACACTAATAAATGGAAACCAAATACAAATTGGGTTTGGATTCCTAAAGGTTAATTGTTTTTGACATTATCATTATTGGTACCATTTAAAATGTTTATCTTTTAGGTACCTTATAAAAAAGTGATTTCTTGATAATAGAAAATTATTTCAAACACTTGATAATGCAGAATATAATGTATCATATATGTATGCCATGATATATTTTTTGCAGGGGGAGAACACTTGTTATCTATATTTGTTATAACCTGTTCTCTGCATGGGAGTTTATCTCTGTAGGGGGAGTTTTTTTTGTGCACACAACTTGTCATCATCAAAAAGAGAGAGAATGTTGGAACTTTGATTTTGATGATAACATTTGTGATGCAGATGCATTGGAGCTCTATCTCAAAAACTAGTGCTGAGTTCTAATTGCTCAAGACTATTCAAAGATATTTACTATTTTTGTGTATTTTTAATAGATTGTTAAAAGCCTTAATCACACACACACAAAAAATAGTCATATAGACGACTTATACCCTTATCTAGTCGACTAACATGTCCTATAGTCGACTTGCTCTTTTATATAGTCGACTAAGGCTCTCCACAGAAAAATATCATTTCTCTGTTTGTTGACTATAACCAATATTAGTCGACTTACCCTCTCTGTTAGTCGACTAAGTTTAGTTTCCAGAGACTTATCATTCTATGTCAATCTTCATATACTCGACTTGATCTCTAGACTAGTCGACTAACCCAGGCAAAACTTCTTAAACTAGTCGACTACTCTCATATCCTAGTCGACTAACTACAATTTTTGATTGTTATTTAGTTATTTATTTTATGGTATTTTATCCAACGTTTTGATTTTCAAATTTGAGTTGATAACTTTCCTAACTGACCATTGATTTCACTTATAAATAGGGATGTTGTTCTAGGATAAGCACACCAATTTAAAACATTAGTTTTCTGTCCAAAACCCTGTGCAGAAATTCTGTTTTCCATAAAATTAGTTTCCAGTTTTATTTCTTCACACAATTCTAATTCTATTGTGAAGAATTCTGAGAGTTCACCTATAAGAGATCTTGTTTACGATCACATACAAGTTTCAATCTTATAGGATGCATTGTAATCATTTAAAGAGAAGAGTTGCACAAGAGTGTCTTCTTGGTGTAGAAAGAGTTGTACAGATTTGACAAAGGGTATTTTATCAAGTGGTGTACAAGGAGTTGATTTTGGGGTGTATCAAAATCAGAATAAGAAAAATCTCAAGCGAGTTGCTTGGGGATTGGACGTAGGTCACGGAACCGAACCAGGATAAAATCTCTCGTGTTTGCATTTGCATTTTTTTCTGATATTTATTCTGTACATTTTTCTTTTCTGCAAGTATTTTATATAAATTCTATTCATCTTTATTTTAGTGTTTGAATTGTCATTATTTTTAGATCCTACGTTTTCAACTTAAATTAAAAAATCCTAGTTTAGAGTTTTCTTAATTCCTAAGATCAAGTTAATTTTCTTAAAAATGTATCAAAAATTTAGGAAAAATTTTTTTTAGAGGAAAAGAAATTTCCTAAAAAGAAAGAAAAATCTAAGAGAATTCTAACAAAAGACAGAAAAATCCCTAAAAAGGAAAAAAATCTAAAAGGAAAAATCCTAAAAAGAATGAAAAATCCTATGTTAGTATTGATTAGTACACAATATTGCATATTATACATCATAACTCCCATGCATAATACAAATAAATAAGTGATTTTTAATCCTCTTCTCTACTTATTTGCAGGTATATACTTAAAGGAGAGTTAGTCAATTAATTACCTTAATTAGCAATAATTAAGGTGATTAATTAAAAGATTAAAGATAAAGCCAAATCCAATCCAGATCTAGAGAGATCCGCGCAACAAACTCAGAATCCAAGTATCCTACGTGGCCAACAACCTAACAAACGAATCTCACCAGAAAGATCTGGACCAACGGCCCAGATCTGGCGGCAGATCCGCGGCAATCCGCGGCAGATCTAGGCCGTTGGATCCCCGGATTTTGTGGCAACGAACTCCTCTCCAGAAGCTTCTTCAATCTGCTATAAATACTGCATCATCACCTGCGAGAAAAGACTGATCAGAGAAGAGGGGAGATTAGTTTAGGGTTTGTAATTTTTAGTTGTTTTTCTCTAGTTTTCTTTCTTTAGATCTCTCTTCTCTATCCCTAGATTTCATTACAAAAGAGAGTGATTGTGAGGGAGAGAGCTTGTGTAATCAAGGGTGACAACTTGAAGCTATGCAAGGATTGATCCATCCTCCATTCCTCTACTCGAGTTTGATTCTAGTTTCTTGTGCTTTCTTTACATGCTTTATTACTTGCTTACTTTAATTCATGCAATTTACTTCAAGCTTTGTTTTAGTTCTTTAATGGCTTCTTGTAGCTAGATTTTCATTCCATGTACTAGTTTAACCACTAGCTTAGCCACTTCACTACTCATGGGTGATTGCTTTTGTTAATCTTGCAAGTGTATGATCTTCTCTCTCCGATGGTTAAACCACCATCTTGCAAATGAGAAAGTAATTAGGTCAACACGCTAGACGAATTCCAAGCCTATGGAGTGACAACATTAGGCAAAGCTTTCATTATCAAGAGTTTGGTAAGCTTTGGCAAGCTAGCAAGGTAATCTAGTCTTGGATAGCTTTCTTTAAGTTTCTTGTTCTTTTCTTGTGAATACCACAACCAATTCTTGATTTCTTTTCCAACGACTTCCACATGAACATATCCATCTTCTTTTAGTTTCTTTTGCATCACTAAGTTTATAATCAAGAGAAGACTACTAGTTTTATCACTTCACAACCTAACGTTTAAAGCTTCTATCGCGAGCTCTCCCTGAGATCCGACTCGGTATAGCCCTAGGCTATAGCGGAGACAAGAAAGGGTACATCAAATACATTTGCTACATAATAAGTACACCTTTTCAGTCTAACCAAAATGGCGCCGTTGCCGGGGAGAGCGACGTATATTTTGGTTTAAAGTGAAGTACTAAACTATTATTCTTCTCTGTTGCAGGTTACAGGAGAAGAAAACAGGAAATTATTTACTGCAGTAACATCTAAGTGAACCTGGCTCTCTGCTCAAGAAAGCAGAGACCAGGCTTCCACTGAAGTGCCGCGGACCCGCGGCATATCCAGTGGAAACGCGGCACTTCTGAGAGCATTTCTCTCCAATTTTCTGCAGGGCTCTGTTGCTGCAAAAATACTGCTGTTTCTATACTTGAAATCCTGTGTTGTTCACTGTATTCCTGCTTAATTAAAAAAACAGTAAAAAATTGGTTGATAATTGCTAAAAATTGTTTAGACACTTGCATTTTAGGCACGTGTCTTTCAATTCTTTACTTTTACTGTTGAAGAGTGCGTGGAGGCAAGGTACGTGTTTGCATTGCATTTAGACTAGGACAAACTCTTGCTTGATTTTCTTGCTTTGAGTGTATCCTAGCTATATTTCTTTTACACTTGCACAATTCAAAGTTAAGGGCATACCCGTAAATAAGATAAGGTGGGGGAGGTCATTACCCTTTCCTTAGCCCGGAAATCATTTACCCAAGCACTCACTAACCCAAGCCTAAATTAATAAAAGTAGATGTTGGCCCTAGGGACATCTCGGACTCAACTAGGAGATTATCCTAAGGGGGAAAAGTGTTGGAATTTAACTCTTGCAAAATCAGTGTCTAGGAAAGGGTTGAGGGCCGAAAGCCCGAAGGTTGCTGGTTACTTAATTAAGGAACGTCTCCGGACGGAAAACCTCCCACCAACCTTACCCTTCCCTGGCTGATTAGCTTGTGGTTAGAGTCTGCACCAAACCTCCCGTGGACAGTCTATTTGTTAGGAGTCGTCTAGGTCTAAGTCTACCCTAACTTAGGTTAGAATTTTTCTTTTCTTTCTTTGTTTGTTTGTTTGTTTGTTTGTTTTTGTTTGTGATTGTGTGATATGACTTACAATTACAATTCTTTCCATCATAATCCTTATGTCACACACACACCATATTCGGATAATTCCAACCCGGTGTTTTATAATATGCACCAACCAAATACACCGGGTTGGCCTTATCCGAATCACTACGACCCATACCCCCCATCTAATAATTATAATGTCCAAAATAATTTCAACTCTTTACCGAGTAATTGGGGATTCCAGTACCCCGAGTCAAATTATCAAAATCCTTGTCCACCATATTCACCTTGTCCACAGTATTCATTTCCCGAGTCCACTTCATATACTCCTTTTTCTGAACCACCCATGAAAGAAAAATCTGAGTTACAAAGGAGTGTAGAAGCCAATTTACTGAGAGTTGAGCAACAACTTCAAAAACCATTTGTCTCTCCAATTCCACCATATTCTCAAGAATCTTACTCAGTTACACCTTTCATAATGAACAACCATTTGCTTGTGAACCGAGTAAAGATTTCTTGTGTGAGTCAACTTTTCCATCATCACACACTTTTGACTCACACTTCCAAGACAACACTTCCTCTTTCCATCAAAATAATGAAATCATCGATTATGGAAAGATGCTTGAAGACATGACCAATGCTCAAAATGCTAGGAATCGTGACATAGAATTGATGATCCAAACTCTTCATTCTCATCCTCTTTCTAATGTCACTAGCCACTCTAAATCCAAAGAGTCATGTAATCTTGGAAATCCAGATTCAATTTCAGCAAGTTTTTCATTTCCTAAACTTGAACTCGTCCAAAATTCAAATCCAATTGACATTTTGGCAAGTTTTTCATCTCCTAAAATAAACTTGTCCAAACTCCAGATCCAATTGACAATTTGGCAAGTTTTCCTTTTCTGAAATTGAATTGGAACATGAATTTGATCCTGAACTTTCATTTGATGATTCCAATTTACTTCCTGATTCAATCATGACTTCCATAACCTTACCTGATTTCAATCCATTTCCCAAGTCAGATTTGGATCCATTTCCTATCCATTGTGAAAATGAATCACCAATCTTTTATGATGATCACATTGAACTTGACCAATTCTACACTTCTGAAAATTCCATTGATAAATTGGCAAGTTCTCCACATTTTATTGAACTACATGAGGAATGTGATTTTGAACCCAGACTCAGTGATTCAATTCTTTTTCCTTATTCCATAATGACTCCGGTATCTTTACCTCACATCAATCTTTTCCCGGAGTCAATTTTGAATCCTTTCACAATTCACAATGAAAGTGAATCATCCATCTTTGAGGATCATGTTGAACTTGCCCAATTTTACACTTCCGAAGATACCATTGACATTCTGGCAAGTTCTCCATCTTGTGGAATTGAACTCAAATGTGACCTTGATTTTCTCAATCTCTTTACTTCTGAACCTGATTGTACAATTCTTAAGAAAGATGTTGACTTAACTTTTGAAGAATTGTACGGTGATGAGCTTGAATTCCTTAAAATTGGAAGTAAAGAGATATCACTTTTAGAAAGTCACATTCCATCGTTGAACTCTGATTGTGGACTTGAGTTTTCATTTCTTGACTTGGACACAATTTCTGACTTCACTTCGACTCCTGAACCATCACTTGATTTAAATCATAATACTGAGTCAGTGTTCCTTTCCGAGTCCAAGTCAACAGTTCTATCAGTTCATACTCCATTCTGTGACAAGGAATTTGATAAATTTGAGTCTGAAATTATTTGGAAAATCTTAAAATTAGATGGGGGCATGTACATAATTAAAATAACACACGCATGCATCTTTTTAGTGGGTCATATTTCTGATATGGTTGGTGGGTTCCTAAAAACCCAAAGAAAAGATGATTGGGCCATGTTCCGTGGACCAATCCGACCACCACCGGAACCACCACCCTAAGGTAATTTTTTCCTTCCCTTTCCATTTTGTTTCATGCATACATATATCATGATGCATTGAGGACAATGCATGAAATAAGTGTGGGGGAGGGTTTACTAACATAGAGTTTTTAGATCTTCTTTATTTTACACTTCTTTTAGAGTTTCTAGATTTTCTTTCTTTACATTTCTTTTAGAAAATATAAAAAATAAAAAATAAAAAAAATAAAAAAATAAAAACTTTTTGAAATAAGAGATAAAGTTTTGTTCCATTTTTAAGAAAATTAAGATGTATCTTAGAGATTAAGAAAGCCTTAATTATGGCATCTTAAACCTAGTTGAAGTAATAGATCTTGTTTGAGATTATAGGCTAAGTAAGTAAAATTGGTGAGATATTATTATCTGGAATTTTTTGCCTTAAATAATATGCACTTTACACTTACACATTTCTTGGGATGGAAACAAAGACCAAAAATGCCACATATATATATATATATAAAAAAATAAAAAAAAAAAGAGAAAAAGAAAAAAGAAAAAAATATATAAATAAAAGATCACTTATTAAGCTGGGAAATTGTGCCTCAAGAAGCATGATGACTCACGCCTAACAGTGATCTCACTTATTAAGCTGGGTAATTGTGCCTCAAGAAGCATGATTATTCACGCCTAACGGTGATTAAGAATAATCCCTCTTAGTTTTGTGGCCTTTTTCACTCGAGTCCTTAAACCCGAGGGATGTTTCCTCATCTGGTGCCCTAAGACCATCTGGTCTGGGAGTCATCGGTTATAGGCTCGCTACATGGGTGAATTAGAAAGCCTAATAAAACTAAGGGAAGAAAAAGAAAAAAAGAATATATATAAATAAATGGCTTGATGGTTGGAGTTGAAATCCCAGAAATCTTCACTTACACGGTGTGCATATTATCTAGGTTTTATGAAAGATAAAATATTCAATCCAATTTTGAATTCTTACCTTAATTAAAGACAAGATCTTGCATGGATACTAAGTTTAAGAAAGAATAATTATAGGTGGACTTATGACCTAGGATCACTTATATTTTTGCAAAAATAGTTCGTAAACATGTCTCTTATTCAAAATGCGTTTTCGAAAATACTAACATTTGTCTTCTTTCTTTATGGATTTTGTGGGTGTAATCCGCTGAAAACCCTCAGGAGACAACACTCCTCCTCTAGGGTAACCTAGAGGTTTAACGGCTTGTTGCACATGCTCAGTGCAATCGCGTCACCTGCGAAAGTGGTGTAATAAACTTGTAGCTTAGTTTTTCTTTTCTTTTCTTTGTTTTGCTCGGGACGAGCAAAAGAATAAGTGTGGGGGTGTGATTAGTACACAATATTGCATATTATACATCATAACTCCCATGCATAATACAAATAAATAAGTGATTTTTAATCCTCTTCTCTACTTATTTGCAGGTATATACTTAAAGGAGAGTTAGTCAATTAATTACCTTAATTAGCAATAATTAAGGTGATTAATTAAAAGATTAAAGATAAAGCCAAATCCAATCCAGATCTAGAGAGATCCGCGCAACAAACTCAGAATCCAAGTATCCTACGTGGCCAACAACCTAACAAACGAATCTCACCAGAAAGATCTGGACCAACGGCCCAGATCTGGCGGCAGATCCGCGGCAATCCGCGGCAGATCTAGGCCGTTGGATCCCCGGATTTTGTGGCAACGAACTCCTCTCCAGAAGCTTCTTCAATCTGCTATAAATACTGCATCATCACCTGCGAGAAAAGACTGATCAGAGAAGAGGGGAGATTAGTTTAGGGTTTGTAATTTTTAGTTGTTTTTCTCTAGTTTTCTTTCTTTAGATCTCTCTTCTCTATCCCTAGATTTCATTACAAAAGAGAGTGATTGTGAGGGAGAGAGCTTGTGTAATCAAGGGTGACAACTTGAAGCTATGCAAGATTGATCCATCCTCCATTCCTCTACTCGAGTTTGATTCTAGTTTCTTGTGATTTCTTTACATGCTTTATTACTTGCTTACTTTAATTCATGCAATTTACTTCAAGCTTTGTTTTAGTTCTTTAATGGCTTCTTGTAGCTAGATTTTCATTCCATGTACTAGTTTAACCACTAGCTTAGCCACTTCACTACTCATGGGTGATTGCTTTTGTTAATCTTGCAAGTGTATGATCTTCTCTTCTCCGATGGTTAAACCACCATCTTGCAAATGAGAAAGTAATTAGGTCAACACGCTAGACGAATTCCAAGCCTATGGAGTGACAACATTAGGCAAAGCTTTCATTATCAAGGAGTTTGGTAAGCTTTGGCAAGCTAGCAAGGTAATCTAGTCTTGGATAGCTTTCTTTAAGTTTCTTGTTCTTTCTTGTGAATACCACAACCAATTCTTGATTTCTTTTCCAACGACTTCCACATGAACATATCCATCTTCTTTTAGTTTCTTTTGCATCACTAAGTTTATAATCAAGAGAAGACTACTAGTTTTATCACTTCACAACCTAACGTTTAAAGCTTCTATCGCGAGCTCTCCCTGAGATCCGACTCGGTATAGCCCTAGGCTATAGCGGAGACAAGAAAGGGTACATCAAATACATTTGCTACATAATAAGTACACCTTTTCAGTCTAACCAAGTATCCTCCCCCAACACCTATCTCATGCATTAACCTCAATGTATGCAGTATGATACGAAATGCATAAAATAAGGAAAGTGAAAAAGATGTCACACTCGTCGACAGCTCGGTCCGACCAAAGTGCTCGGACCGGCCGATCGTGATCGTCGTAAGCCCTCCTCTATACGATTAAGTCGTGCAGACTGCTCCTCCATTTTTTTAAGCTGAATTTGTCCCTTAAAAATCTTCTTCATATTTTTCAAATGGAAGACATGAAGGCACGTGACTCAGGGGGCGATGGCTGACGCCAAAAATTAGGCTCGTCCTCCTCCTCCAACTGTTCCTCAGAAGAGGGCTCAGTTAAGATGTCCTCTGGTTGGACAGTAGGTGTTCAAACCGCATGTAGGTAACTATTACATGCACTAGTTATCCATTCGGGGGCCACAAAGACTGGGTCATAGGCAGAAAAGACCTCATCTAGTAGAAATTTCCTACACAGCCGAGTGACCAATACAAGATGCGAGTACTTTGCACCCTTTGTGCGTTGGGAGTTGGTGATCAAGCTGTGGAGAATGACTGTGTTTAGGTAGACCGTGTACTGTCTAGTCATCAAACTGTGGATAATTTGCAACATAGGCCTATTAAAAGATGTGGTGTGGTCAAGGACTTAAATGTTGCATTGGACCCATCGTCCAATGCAATGGACATTGCGGAAGGTAGTGCTAGCCTTAAGCCTATAGTCTTGCACAGTATAACGGGCACCCATAATAGCCATGTATTCTATAAGAGGTAGCGGCTCGCTATGCTGTGGTAAACTGGGGACTTGTGTGTAATCCTCAATTATATCGATAATAACAGTGATGTCCCCAGTATCAAAACGTACAATGAATTGGTGATTTTCAAGATCTATGGTGGTGGTGTCAATGCATGTATAGAACCTCTTGACAAGCTCAGGATAATAATATGCTTCAAATTTAGAGTTATCATATACAAGAGCATACCAATTTCTCTCTCTAATTCTATCCAAAAAGACATGCCCATATCCATTCATATCACTAAGAATCCTAGAGAAATTTTTTTCTGCAAAAATTGAAGGGGCATGTATCTGAAAATTGAAATTTGTGGAAGAAAGGATTAGAGAGTGCAAACCTCCCACGGAATTCATGGGGGAGAAATGAAGTATTAACTGCTCTGAGCAATCCAAGCAGAAATAGCAAATAATCGACTATAGATCTAAGATCTACCCAAAAATTGACTGCTAGAAAATTTGGCGGCGCTTAGGAATTGACAGAACAGCCGCGAATCCGCAGCTCTATAGGTTTTCTGCGACAATGTAGAAGCGACAAGAGGAAGGGTTTCATGTGAGATGGCTTTCTTTCTCTCTCACTCCAAATATGGCTTTAGGTTTAGGTGTTGGGGCATGGGAGAGAGGATGAAAGGGTTTAAATAGGGTGAGACTTTGGGGTCTTTCCTTTTTTGCCATTGGAGGAGATTTGAAATTTCAAATCTTGGGATTTGGGTGTTTAAAATTCTATACAATATCTAAAAAAAACTTTTTGTTTTTAATTTTATTTTTAAAGAAAAAGAAAAAATGGTTATTTAAAAAAAGAGTTCTCTAAGAAAAAATTTTACAATGAACAGCAGGGAAAATTAGAGAAGGGCTTGGTCACTCGTATATTGAGTCACAGAGAACCAGTTCAATAGCTCCATGTGGCTCAGGCTCGGTGGTCAACAACGATTTCAGTCAGTATCCATTGATCTTAAATATGTTACCGTTCTTAGGATCAGAGATTTCCACTGCACAGCGTGGAAAGACAGTTTTTGCCAAAAAGGGTCCTGACCAACATGTTTCAATTTTCTGGCAAAGAGATAGAGTCTAGAGTTGTATAGCAAAATCTTTTATCCTGGGACAAAATTTTTCCTATGGATGGATTGATCGTGTAAATTTTGGTTCTGCTTCTGGAAATTCGGGCATTGTCATAAGTTTCGTTTCTTATCTCTTCTAA
The DNA here is from genome assembly GCA_038442645.1 of Agave tequilana. Classification (NCBI taxonomy): domain Eukaryota; kingdom Viridiplantae; phylum Streptophyta; class Magnoliopsida; order Asparagales; family Asparagaceae; genus Agave; species Agave tequilana. The sequence continues at coordinate 131,510 of JAVJIF010007633.1, forward strand.
CTCGAAATATACAGTTTACGTAGATCACTAGTTTTGTGTAAGTCAAAGTTGAGATGCTTAATAGCCCATAAAGCTTGGTGTTCTATTTCTACTGGAAGATTGCAGGGTTTTCAAACACAACTCGCCATGGAGATATACCTAGAACAGTTATGAAGGTGGTTCGGTAAGCCCATAGTGCATCGATAAGCTTAACAGAACAATCCTTCCTATTTTGCCCAAAGATTTTTCCCAGAATGAGTTTTATTTGTCTATTAGTCACTTCGACCTGCACGTTCTTCTGAGGATGGTATACCATGGTTAATTTGTGAGATATGGAATACTTTCATATTAGGGCTTCAAAAGCCCGATTGCAGAAATGAGAACCATTGTCGCTTATTATCGCAAGGGGGCTCCGAAGCGGGAAATGATATTTTCTCTAAAATATTTGATGACAGCTCAGTTGTCATTTATCCTCATTGGCACTGCTTTGACCCACTTAGAAACATAGTTTACTGCAACCAAAATATATTGGATACCGAACAACCTAGGAAAGGTCCTATAAATCGATGCCCCACACATTGAAAATTTCTACTTCTAAAATTAGGTTAAGGGTCATCAAGTCCTTTCGTGTTATCCGACCTATCATTTGACATTTTGTACAGAGTTTGCAAAATTTGAAGGAGTCCTTGAATAGAGTAGGCTAATAGAACCCACTCTGCAAAACTTTCTCAGCAGTCTTGCAGGGACCAAAGTGTCCACCGCATACAAACTCATGACAAAAAGTCAACACACTATTGTGCTCATCCTCTGAAAGACACCTTCTTATGATTAGGTCAGGATAATATTTGAAGAGATACGGTTCATCCAGAAGAAGAACCGTATCTATATGAAAAGTGATGTTTGTCCTAACTTGACCAACTAGATGGTGTTTGCCAGGTTGCAAGATAGTTTATAATGTCAGCATGCCAGGGCTCTTTACACATCACTTGGATGTGTTCAACCAGAAAGTTCTCGTTGATTGGTATTGTTTCTACAGGTGCATTGGGATTCTTGACAAGTGACCTGTCACCACATTTTTGACGCCCTTTTTGTCTTTAATTTTCAGGTTCAACTTTTGCAAAAGAAGGATCCAACGAATGAGTCTAGCCTTAGCATCCTTCTTTTGTATCAAATATCATAAGGCAGAATGATCAGTGAACACCATTGTTTTGGACCTGAGTAGGTATTGTTGAAATTTCTCCAATGCAAATACAACGGCCAACAAGTCCTTTTCGGTCGTCGTGTAATTGAGTTGGGTGTCATTTAGTGTCATACTCGTATAATAAATCACATGTTGCTTGTTATCGATACGCTGTCCTAGAACAGCGCCAATGGCAAAATCAGAGGCATCACACATGATTTCGAAAGGTTTAGTCCAATCGGGTGCTGAGATGATTAGTGCAGAGACAAGTTCTCATTTCAACCTCTCCCAAGCTTTTCGACATCCATCATCAAAATGGAAGGGTACATCCTTAGCTAATAGATTCATCAAAAGTCTTGCAATCTTGCTAAACTCTTTTATGAATCTTATGTAGAATCCAGCATGCCTTAAAAAGATCTGATGTCCTTTATGCATTTTGGTTCAGGGAGTTTGGCTATCACTTTCACTGTTGATCGGTCAACCTCGATTCCTCTTTTTCATATTTCATGCTCAAGGACTATTCCTTATTTGACCATAAAGTGACACTTTTCCCTGTTAAAAATCAAATTCTTTTCCATACATCTTTTGAGAACCAATTTGAGATGATGCAAACATTAGTCAAAGGAATCTCCATAAATTGAACAGTCATCATGAATATCTCCAAAAGTCATTCCACCATGTCCAAGAACAGACTAAGCATGCAATGTTGGAATGTTGCAAGAGCATTGCACAATCCAAATGGCATCCTACGGTATGCAAACGTTCCAAAGGGACAGGTGAAAGTTGTTTTCTCTTGGTCTTCGGGAGCAATGGGAATTTGGCTGTATCCTGAATATACATCCAGGAAACTGTAATATTCGTGTCCAGCCAATCTTTTTAACACCTGATCTATGAAGGAAAGAGGGAAATAGTCTTTACATGTGGCAGAATTCAGTTTGCGATAATCAATGCAAACTCTAATCTTCATTGGAAGACGAGTTTGCACTAATTATTTCTTGTCATTTTTCATTACAGTAAACCTGGCTTTCTAGGACATAGCATGGACAGGACTCACCCATAGGCTCTATGTTGTGGGTCTCGTTTTGGTTTTGCCTCTTCGATCAGATGGATGCGGTGTGATTAGTCTATAATTCTGCATCATTACATCGCATTTTTCTACCGACTTATAAAAAAAATGATGCTTTCCACCCATGTTTTGATCTATTTTGCAGATAATCAAGACTCTAGGGGCAAAGGAGAAATAAAAGCCTAATTAAACCCAAATTTGTGTAATTAAATCTCATTTTTAGAGGCCAAGCTGGAGAGCTTCTAGAAGATGCATTGGATCCAAAAATTTTGGGAGAATCTGGCAAAAAATCAGATCCAAATACCCAAATCTGAGACCATATAGAAGCTTCTCGAGACCAGACGAAACTGTGGACCAAAACTAGGGACCCGGATCCTGGTTTTGTCGTGGATCCGCAAGGATCCTTGCGGATCCGCGACAATTTAGTGGAGGCAGGCGTTGATTTTCAACGCATGGCCTCGTCTCGTCAAACCCTAGCCCCTTCACCTATAAATAAGGCATTTTCAGACATGAGACGGGAGCAGATCAACGAATAAGCTAGGTTTTCTCTCTTCTAGTTGTAGAGTCAAATTTTCTTCTCTCTTCTTTTGTTTTTTTCTTTCTTTTTAGATCTTGTAGTAGGGCTAAGTTGATTCTGGAGGGAGAGAGAGATATTGATGTAATAGAGAGTGACAATCTATGTAAAGGTGTCTTCTTTCTTATCTATTGTAATCTTCCCCATCTTCTACATGATGCTTAGCTAGTTTTCTTCTCATGGTAATCAACTACTAACCACTAACTAGCTAACGTCTTACTTGATAATCCATATGAATCTAATAGCATCTACAAGGCCTTGCTCTTGTAAGAGCCATTGATGGCTCATGATGATGGATTCTAACATTCTAGAATCTAACCACTAACAAGCTAATTTGCAATATCTTCTTTATTTCATGCTCACCTCTACTTGATTTTGATGTTCTAATAGTAGCTTGCACCTTGTTGTGTGGAATGGATGCGTTTGGATGTGAAAGAACAATCTTATAAGCCATGCTTTGTAATACTCTTAAAGCCAAGGACTAGTGATGGCCAAGAAACCATGTAAGGCAACTATCACTAAGAGGTTAGCATGTTAGTGGAGCAATTAGTAGTTAGTAGCCATGAGTTTTCTTTTATCGTTTTCCTCTTTCTTTTTTTACTTTGCTTTAAAAATCATTTTAAAAATCTTTTTATTATTTTTCTATCGTTGTTTCACCATCTTCTTAGTTCAGTATTGTTTTCATCTTCTTCATAACAAGTTTCATCTTCTTTTCTATTTTGTTTTCAATCCACTTTCTAAATCAATTCACTTTTCACTTCACCTCTATTTTCTTGTTTTGCTTTACCAATTCCACAATCACTCCTCTTTTGTTTTCACTTTGCCGATTTCATCGCTTTCTCACCTATCACTTTTGGCTTTCATTTCTTTTCTCTTTCTTTAATAAAGAAGAACTTGTTAACATATACGTGAATGAACTGTTAATGCTTCTATTACCTCCCGTCCTTGTGGATTTGACTCGTATAGCCATCATGCCATAATGAAAGTATCGAGAAAGCCAAAGCGCACACTTTTACATTGATTTCAAAATACACATTTTCAAGTGTTAGGTTTACCCCGATCAAAATTTAGCACCATTGTCGGGCATGGGAATGGTTTGAACTCACATTTTTATTAACATTTTCTTCTCTGTTTTGGTGTGCAGGTCAATTTGTACAAAAACTTAGCATTGCAGAAGTATAGCCTTGCTTGCATCTCCCTGCTCTAGAAAGCAGGGACCCTGCTTCCATACTTTTGCCGCGAAAAAAAACCAAAAAAGCCGCAAAAACGCGGCTAATTTATGGCATCTAAACTTTATCTTTTGTAGGAATCTTGCAAGTTGCATATATTGTTGTATTCTTCTGCTAATTATCTATTTTAATTGCCTATACACTGCAATAATTAAGAACTAAAATACGGTATTCGGACACTTTTAATGCGGTTTAGACATTTGCATTTAGGCATGTGTCTATTTCATTCCAATATACTGTACTTTGTTCTGTTATTGTGATCTGGACTGAGATGTACATATGGCATTGCATATAGCATAGGATAAATATGTGGGTAATTTACTCGATTTATGTATTATTCTTGTCTATATTGTACACTTGCACGAATTGGACTTATGGGCAAACCCAATACAAGATAAGGTGGGGAAGTTATTGCCCTTCCTTAGCCCAAAAATCACCTCTCCACTCACACAACTCAAGCCTTAATAAAAATTGATAGACGTTGGCCCCTAGGGACATCTCAGACTCATTAAGAGATTAGCCGAGGGTGAAACTTGTGAGAATCATACTCTTGTGAAATCGGTGTCTAAGGTTGGTGTTGACTGATTTTTCCTGCACAGAAAATAATGAATATTAGATTTAAGAATAGATCGTGCGAGGAATCAGTTCTAATCCGCGGTAGCAGGGCTATGCGGGTCGTGATCCTCAAGGAGGGACTGCGATAGAAGCGTTAAGCAAGTTATACTCTAAAAATTTATCTTTTTTAGTTATTTTGTTAGTCACGATGGTATTTACAATGAGTTGTGGTATTTACAATGGATCGAAGAAAAGAATATGGAGAGAGATGGATTTAATCTACAAAAAAGAAATAAAAAGAAGAAAAGAAAACTTACTTGAGTTGGAGAAAATAAGTGAAAACCTAATACTTTCTACCGTTTTTCGGAGGCGTTGAACGTATGAACCTTGGGATCGAACTCAGTCCGTTGTCGCATTAGGTCATCAAGCCTTGGGCAAGCATGAGTTGATACGCCTCGAGGAGGAGAACATCGCCATGGAATATCGTTGGAACCCCGATCTTCGGTATACTTATGGTTCGGTAATCGCTTGCATGCTCATCACAATCACAGAGATGAAAAGGGAAAAAGAAATAGAAAACAAGAATAAAAGTAAAACATAGAAATAAGAAACAAAACAAAATAATACCTTTATTGCTTTAATCCATGGCAGAGAAGAGAAGATACATCAGTGTCACCCTCAATATAATCATCTCTCTCTCTCTTTAAAAGAAAAGAAAATCTAACTACAAAGGAAGAAACCCTAGAAAAAAAACCTAACTTTGGCCCTTGGCTCGCCTCTGGACGCTCTGTATGTTGCAATGCAGGTGCTATTTATAGATGCAGTATGCCACAAAGTCCCGGACGAACTTGCCCACAAAAACTGGTATTCCCTCTCATCTATATTGCCGCGGATGCGCGGCTTTTGCCGCGCCTCCGCGGCAATCTGGTGGCAGATTGCCACGCGCTTTGGCGCGTGGCTTCTCCTGGTCCGTCCCTGTGGGCTTCTGCTTCTGGAATTTTAATCCTGGCCTTTTAAATCTGGATTTTCGAGGTAACTTGATAATCAAGTTACCCTTAATCCAGATTTCTTCAAATCTTCCTCCCACGAATTTCTTCTTTATCTTGGCCTTTTAATCTGATCCTGCAGGTGTTTAGGGTTGGATAGAAGTCCACCCTTCCCTAAACTTCAATAATTGCAACTCTAGCCCTTGTATATTTGCACTTTGACACTTGATATTTGCATTTTGACTCTTGGGCTTCAAATATGGGCTTTTGGGCTTCATTGGGCTTTATTTATTATTAAATCGATAATTCGAGGCCTGCACAAAATAAATTACAAATTATTAATAAATGTGCAGAATAATATGAATAAATGTGCGAATGCGATGGTATATATGATGATAATTATGCACTTTTGACTACCAATCACACCCCCACACTTATCTTTTTGCTCGTCCTCGAGTAAAAACAAAGAAAAAGAAAAAATTAATCTAACCTAACTCACTTTCGTAGGAATCACGATTGCACTTAGCACGTGCAACAAGCCGTTAAACCTCTAGGTTACCCTAGAGGACGAGTGTTGTCTCGTGAGGGTTTTCAGCGGATTGCACCCACAAAATCCATAAAAAGGAAAATATTTGAATTATTATTGAAGAGACTAAGTAGTCTATAAGTTTTAGGATCCTCATTTTTATTCATTCCTCAAACCTAGTCTTAATAAAGTCAATTGTTGTCCATTTTAGGTAAGAATTAAAATTGAATTTCTAATATAGTCTTTTTCGTTACCAAAAGTCATACGCACCCTTGTGAATCTAGGAATTCCTTAACTTGGACTCTCATGCCTCATTATTATTTTTTATAACATCATCTAATTTTCTTTCGTGTAAGTATCAAGGCTTCTTGAGGCCCTCATACCTAACTAATTGACTATTAGATGTGTTAATATATATATAATATTTTTTTGGCATGTATAACTCATCTAATTTTCTTTCGTATAAGTATCAAGGCTTCTTGAGGCCCTAATACCTAACTAATTGATTATTAGATGTGTTAGTACATATAAGTAATTTTTCCTTAGTTCCCTCGGACTTTCTAATCCACCCATGTAGCGAACTTAAAGTCGGTGACTCCCAAACCGGTCGGCTTTAGGGCACCAAGTGAGAAAACACCCCGCGGACTCAAATTCGAGTGAATTAGGCCCCAAAACTAAGGACTTTATTTTATTTACTCACCTTTAGGCATGAATACTTATGCTTCTTGAGGCACATGTATCAGCTTAATTGGTGAATTATTTTTTTTTTTTTTTCCTTTTTTTTTTTTATTATTTTTTTTTTTTATGAGGCACAAGGTCTTTGTCTTAGAATCCTAGATATGCATTTGGTATGCACATTTCATTAAGGTAAAAATCAAGACTAATTATTTATTCAATTTCTCTCCTATACCTAAAAATTAAACAATTTATTTATTTTGACCAAGTTTTTAGAAATCCTAATCATGATTTTCCTAATCCTTAAAACTAACTTAGATTTCTTTCAAAAAATAAGTCAAAATATTTCCTTTTTATAACAATTTTTTTTTAAATTTTTTTTTTTTTTTTAGCAATTTTTTTTTTTTTTTTTTAGTTTTTACCTATGTTAGTATGTTAGTAAAGCCCACCCCCACACTTATCTCATGCATTGTCCTCAATGTATGAAATGAATGCATATATGCATGAAAAAGAACAAGGGAAGGCGGAAGTTACCTTAGGGTGGTGGTTCCGGAGGTGGTCTAATTGGTCCACGAAATGCGGCCCAATCAAGAGAACAGATAATTTGGTGGAACCCACCAGAAACTTTCCTTACATACCCACTAAAATATATGTATAATCATTTTTTAGAATTTTCACCCCATCAAATTTCCAAATTTCATAATAAATTTCAGAGTTAATTGTCTCAACCTCCTTGTCCAAAAATGGAGAATGAAAGGATGGAATTATTGACTTGGACATTATAGGTGCGGGAACGAATACCGACTCAGGGAAGATGCTCAAATCAAGTAAGGGCTCAGGAGTCGGGCTAGGTTCAAGAAGTGGGTCCAAGTCAAAAATTGAAACTCAAGTCCACAATCATCTTCCCACAATGGAATGTGACTCAATGGTGGTGATTCAAGTTCAGGAATGATAGATGTGGGGATCAAACTGACTCTAAAATATTACCTAAGTCGGGTAACAAAACAGGAGTCAATAATGATTCAGGAATTTGAACTTGATCATAGATTTGAGAATCTAGGTCACATTCGAGTTCTAATTCGGGAAAGGAAAAACTTGCCAAATTATCAGAATTTGAAGTTTCGGCAAGTTCACAAGATGGTACTGAATTAGAAACTTGTTGTTCCAAGCAACTTGGTTCGTCGGCTCTAATCAAGTGGTCATCGATATCAGAATCAGCCGGCCGGTGTAAGCATTCCACCATCAAATCTATGTCATGATCACGGGCTAATTTAGCCTCAGTCATGGCAGCTAGCATTCCTTCATAGTCGATAGGTGCTTCTTGTTGAAAATAGGAAGGGTACTTGTGATAAAGTTGTGAGTCGGTGGACTCACGTATCATCATGTTTAAAATTGATGGTGAATTTTGCTTGGACTTATTTCTACTCATCATTTCCCAGATAGATGGATTTCTATTCTGAATGGGTGGATCTGAGTATGAATTTTGGGAAAAATGTGGACTAGATGGATATGGAGGACAATTTGGTTGAGAATTAGACTCGGGGGACTCGAAACCCCATGAACTCTGTGACGAGTTGAAATTATTATGAAAATTATAGTCATAAGATGGGGGGTGTGGGTTATATTCATTCGGATAAGACCATTCCGGCACACTAGATTGGTCAAAATTAGAGTATGCCGGGTTGGTAATATCCGAATAATAGTTAGGGGTGTAATATGGATTAAAATTGGAATTATTCTTATATGCCATATCACACCAACACAACAAACAAATAAACAAACAAAAAAAAGAAAATTCTAACCTAAGTTAGGGTAGACCTATGACCTAGACGACTCCTAACTGGTTAGACCGTCCACAGGAGGTTGGGTGCAGACTTTGACCACAAGTTAATCAGCCAGGTCAGGGCAAGAGTGGTGGGAGGTTTTCCGTCAAAGACGTTCCTTAATTAAATAACCACCACACTTCGAGCTTTCGGCCCTCAATCCCCTTCCTAGACACTGATTTGGCAAGAGTCAACTTCCAACACCGTTCCCCCTTAGGATAATCTCCTAATTGAGTCCGAGATGTCCCTAGGGCCAACGTCTACTAATTTTTAAGTTAGGCTTGGGTTAGTGAGTGCTTGGGATATGATTTTTGGGCTAAGGAAGGGTGATGAAATCCCCACCTTATCTTGTTAATGGGTTATGCCCTTAAGATGAATTAGTGCAAGTGTACAAGATAAATAGATAAGAATCACTCAAAGCAGAAAATCAACCAAGAGATGAATCCTATTCTACATGCAGTGCGTACGTACCTTGCCTCCAGCACTCTTCAACAGTAAATAAAAATAATTGAAAAGACACGTGCCTAATATGCAACGTCTAATCAACTTTTACGATTACAACCAATTTTTTACTGTTGAATAACTTAGCAGGTATATGGTGAATAATACAGAAAGTTAAGTACTGCAGAAGCTGTATTTTGCAGAGCTGAAGAGCCTGCAGAAAATTTGTTAGGAGTCAACTCCTTTGTGCCGCGTTTGCGCGGCTTTTGCCGTGGGAACGCGGCACTCTGGAGGGATCCTGGGCTCTGCTTTCTTGAGCAGAGTCCCAGGTCCACTTATATGTCACTGCAGTTGCCAAAATATTGTTTCTTCACCTGTAACCTGCAACAGAAAAGAATAAAGAATAAGTTAATAATTAAAATTTTTTTGTTTTAGAGATAACTTACCGTCCCTCCCCGGCAACGGCGCCAATTTGTTGACTGATTTTTCCTGCACAGAAAATAATGAATATTAGATTTAAGAATAGATCGTGCGAGGAATCAGTTCTAATCCGCGGTAGCAGGGCTATGCGGGTCGTGATCCTCAAGGAGGGACTGCGATAGAAGCGTTAAGCAAGTTATACTCTAAAAATTTATCTTTTTTAGTTATTTTGTTAGTCACGATGGTATTTACAATGAGTTGTGGTATTTACAATGGATCGAAGAAAAGAATATGGAGAGAGATGGATTAATCTACAAAAAAGAAATAAAAAAGAAGAAAAGAAAACTTACTTGAGTTGGAGAAAATAAGTGAAAACCTAATACTTTCTACCGTTTTTCGGAGGCGTTGAACGTATGAACCTTGGATCGAACTCAGTCCGTTGTCGCATTAGGTCATCAAGCCTTGGGCAAGCATGAGTTGATACGCCTCGAGGAGGAGAACATCGCCATGGAATATCGTTGGAACCCCGATCTTCGGTATACTTATGGTTCGGTAATCGCTTGCATGCTCATCACCAATCACAGAGATGAAAAGGGAAAAAGAAATAGAAAACAAGAATAAAAGTAAAACATAGAAATAAGAAACAAAACAAAATAATACCTTTATTGCTTTAATCCATGGCAGAGAAGAGAAGATACATCAGTGTCACCCTCAATATAATCATCTCTCTCTCTCTTTAAAAGAAAAGAAAATCTAACTACAAAGGAAGAAACCCTAGAAAAAAACCTAACTTTGGCCCTTGGCTCGCCTCTGGACGCTCTGTATGTTGCAATGCAGGTGCTATTTATAGATGCAGTATGCCACAAAGTCCCGACGAACTTGCCCACAAAAACTGGTATTCCCTCTCATCTATATTGCCGCGGATGCGCGGCTTTTGCCGCGCCTCCGCGGCAATCTGGTGGCAGATTGCCACGCGCTTTGGCGCGTGGCTTCTCCTGGTCCGTCCCTGTGGGCTTCTGCTTCTGGAATTTTAATCCTGGCCTTTTAAATCTGGATTTTCGAGGTAACTTGATAATCAAGTTACCCTTAATCCAGATTTCTTCAAATCTTCCTCCCACGAATTTCTTCTTTATCTTGGCCTTTTAATCTGATCCTGCAGGTGTTTAGGGTTGGATAGAAGTCCACCCTTCCCTAAACTTCAATAATTGCAACTCTAGCCCTTGTATATTGCACTTTGACACTTGATATTTGCATTTTGACTCTTGGGCTTCAAATATGGGCTTTTGGGCTTCATTGGGCTTTATTTATTATTAAATCGATAATTCGAGGCCTGCACAAAATAAATTACAAATTATTAATAAATGTGCAGAATAATATGAATAAATGTGCGAATGCGATGGTATATATGATGATAATTATGCACTTTTGACTACCAATCAGTTGGGGATTAAGAGGTCAAGCCTCGAAGATACCATGGTCTAGCGTAATTAATACCTGCTGCTTACGCATGGATACCTCCCACCATATTTTGCCGCCACCTGGCTGATTAGCTTGTGATTAGTTTCATACAACAACTTCTCCCGAGTAATCGACTAGTTAGGAGTCGTCTAGGTCTTGGTCAACCTTAATATAGGCTTGGTTTTCATTTTTTCTTTCTTTTTGTTTGTAGTTTGCTTTTTCTTTTTTGTGTTTGTTTAAGAAATGGATTTCTATAACAATTCTTTCAATCCTAATATGAATCGATACTTCACATCGACCTCGTTTGACTCGGATAACTCCAACCCAGCTTAAAATAATATGAACCAATCAAATAGGCCAGATTAAATTTATCCGATTCAACATGACCCATATCCTCAATCTTATGACATAATTTTTAAAATAGTTTTCACTTTTCACAGAGTCAATGAGGATTCACCTCCCCCGAGCCAATTTTTAACCACCTTGTCCATAATTTCTATAATATTTATTCTCCGATTTTACTTCCTATACTCCTTTTCTAAACCACCAATTGAATAAAAATCTGAATTAGAAAAGAGTATAGATGCCGTGCAGGAGGCCGAACGAAAATTTCAGGAAATGTTGGCCTTCCCAATTCCACAATATTTTCAAGATTATACTCAGTCCTATTTCTTCAAAATGACCAATCATCAGTCTTGGACACGAGTATAGAACTCTTGCGTGAGTCCAAGCGACAATCTCAAAACTTGTTGGACTCACAATCTTCACATTTTTTTCCAAAACCAAGATTCCTACACTCTCTTTCTAGAATAACCATTTGAAGAAAAATCTGAGCTAGAAAAGAGTACAGAAATTTTGCATGAGACCTCATAATAATTTTAAAAATCTTTTACCCAGTCTATCGATATGTTAGAAACACAACTGAGTCAATTAGTCAACATTCATAGGAATGAGTAAACTGTAGGATCTATAAACAAGTAACACAAACATTAGAGGGGGTGAATAGTATTTATAAACTTTTTAAATAAAACTGCTTGTAGGAAAGTAAAATTCACAGAATAAAACTCAGAAAATGCAAATGCAAAGGCAAGAGATTTTATCATGGTTCAGTCCTTGTGACCTACGTCCAGTCCCCAAGCAATCCGCTTGAGATTTTCCTTTTCCTGATTTGGATACACCCAAAACCAACACTTGCACACCACTTGACAAAACACCCTTTGCCAAATGTGTACAGCTCCTCTTATACCAAGAAGACAACAACACCTTGTACAACTTCTCTTCTACACCAAGAAGACGCTCTTGTACAATACTTCTCTTTGAGTGATTACAGTCAATCCTATAAGTCTTGAATCTGTATGTGATTGTGGACAAGGTCTCTTATAGGTGGACTTTCAGAATTCTTCACAATAGAGTAGGAATTGGTGAAGAACAGAAAGTAGAAGAAAGTTTTCAAACAAATAGAATTTTGAATAGAGTTTTGGGTAGAAAACTTGTGTTTTGAATTGGTGAATTGATCGTAGGACAACATCCCTATTTATAGGTGAAATCTATAGTCAGTTAGGGAAGTTATCAATTCAAATTTGAAATTTAAAACGTTGGATAAAACACTAGAAGTCAGTAACTGTTTAACAGTCAGAAACCACTATTAGTCGACTAGGGTACGGAGGTTGGTCGACTAGAAGAACAATTTTTGCCTATATTAGTCGACTATAAAAGGAGGTAAGTCGACTATATGAAGACTGATACGGATGATAAGTTTCTAAAAACTATAATTAGTCGACCAGCAGAACATGGTTAGTTGACTATAACATGGGTTAGTCGACTAAGGTCTAGAGGTAAGTCGACTAATACTGCTAAACAGATATCAAACAGAGAGCAGGATATTTTTTTGTGAAAGGCCTTAGTCGACTGTGTAATGGAGCAAGTCGACTAGGTGATAGGTTAGTCGACTATAGTTGGGTATAAATCGACTAATACCTATTGTGTGTGTGATCAAGGCTTTTAACAAAAATTCTAAAAATACAAAAAAAATAGTCAAATTCTTCATATGAGTTTGAACAACAAGAACTCTGTATAAACTCTTGAGATAGAGCTCTAAATGCATCTGTATCACTTTGTTATCCATCATCAAAATCTTTCAATCTATAGCCATCAATGTTCTCCCCCTTTTTGATGATGATAACCTGTGTGCATGAAAACTCCCTCTGTAGAGAACTCCCCCGTAGTGAACATGTTATAACAAGCAAACAAACATATATAGAAGAAGTGTTAACAAACATATATAGAACAAGTGTTCCTGTTCTCCCCTGCAGTGTTCCTGTTCTCCCCTGCATGAGTCATAAAATATTGCAACATTGCCATATATATAATATATCCATATTTGCCATATATCCATATATCTTGAAGCATATCACAATATCACAACATTGCCATATATATATCATATATCCATATTTTTCATATATCCATATATCTTGAAGCATATCACAACACGCATATCACAGCGCATATATAACACAGATATAACACAAACTAACATAAACTTTCTCCCCCTTTGTCATTAACAAAAAGAGAAATAGCATAGATTATAAAGATACACATGAACAACCAGCGTTTCATAACAAAACAAAAAAATGTCAAGTAGTAGTGTAGTACAATAGAAAACTAAAAGAGTCATAACAAAAAAAAAATACAAAAGATGCAAGAAACATCAAAAACACGTAGCAAAGCCAACTCTATATGCATCAAATGTCGGATCCGGGAGGAGGTGGTGGTGGAAAACGGGTTTTGAGGAGATCCAGAATTTCCTTTTGAGTTGTGTCAAAAGACTCCATCTTCAGTTGCATACTCATAAAATATTCCGTCAGCAAAGATTAATTTGTGAGCAATGCATCCTGAGAGTCCATCATAGATTGTTGTTGGGTTTGTAGAGTCATGATTTCAGTAGAGATAGAGTTATAGAAAGCATCGGGATAGGAAGGAGGTGGTTGAGAGGAAGGAGGTTCAGTGAACGGAGGTTGAGTGGAGGAGGAAGGAACTTGACTTGAACTTTGTGGAGGAGGAGAGAGTGGATGTTGAGATTATGGTGGAGGTGAGGAAAATCATGAAGTTTCTTACGATGTAGTACGACATGATCAAAAGGCTTGAAAACTGTAGCACCCCGTACCCGGGATACGTGTCCCAAATTTTTTCGACCATATTGCTCAATTTTCTTCCTGTATGTGTTCATGAGTTGTGATTACTTAGTTTATTTAGTATCAGATCTGGATTCTCAGACCTAGAGTAAGCCCTGACCCGGTTCGAGAACCTGATACCAGCCAATAGCCCGATTTGACTTTCTGGTAGTCTGATTTGACCGATTTCAATTTCAGAGATTGTTTTCTAATATTTTAGATTTTTCATAATTTTTTGAAATTTTTCGAAATTTTTCTGCAAAATCTCCAAAACTGGTGTCGGTCGGCATCGCTGATTGATTCCTGGTTTTTTAATTTTCAAATGGGATTAAATTTTCAAAAATGGCTTTCACAGTATATCTTATAATATCATTTTCTATCTAAAAATTTTTGAGATTTTTCTAAATTTATCAAAATTTCACCGATTCTGGTGTCTCCTGGTATCGCCAGAAGATTTCAGGATTTTTATTTTGAAAACTACAATATATTTTTAAATCTGATTTCACCAAACATCTTAGAATAATAATTTCTAATTTTGAGAATTTTTTGGAACGATTCTGAAACAGTCAAATTTTCGCCTTATTAAAATAATAATATAAATTGTCGTTCTCTCTTTTTCTTGCTTTTCCCTCTCAACTCCTCTACTTATTACTCCCAGAATATTCTATTAATTTTATTATTTAATAAAATATTTATTTATAATTTTTTTACTATGTCTTTTCATTTCTTTCAAAATTTTCCATTTTCTTTTCATTTTCCTTCTTTTTCTTCTTCTCTTTTCTTCTCCTCCATGCCACCCTTCTCCCACGCCAACGCAAACGCAGCAGCCGCAGCAGGGAGCAGAGCATCATGGCTGAGCAAACCACTCCCTCCACCATCCCTATTCATCATTCCAATTTCCTTTTCCTCTTCACTTAAACCCTTCATCTTCCCTTCTTTCTATCTCAATTATCCCACTTCATCTTCAACCCTCAACCAAACCCACTTCACTCACGCACCCACACACGCCGCCGCCTCCACCATCACCACCTCCGGTGCTGCCCTAGCCGCCGCCGCACACCCCATCACCCCACCACCCTTCCACACTTCCATCAACCCAAATTCCATCTCCTTCTCTTTAATTTCACCATAACCCATCTCACCTCCACCTTCATCTCCTCCAAAATTCAACATCACCACCACCAAATTCCCCACTCCAACCACCCAACACCACCTCCTCCTTCTTCTCCAACTCCCCAACACCACCAAACATCACCACCACCACCACAACCACCACCACCACCATCTACCACCACCATCAAAACAACAACAACAACAAACCCACCACACTGCCACCCTCCTCTCCACCCCGGGCGCGCGCGCGCCGCCTTCCACCCCTGCGGCGGCGTCGGCGCCGGCAGGCCGCCGGCGGCGGCAAGTGGCCGGCCGGCCCCTCCCTCCTCCTTCCTTTTTCTTTCCTTTCTTTCTTTCTTTCTTCTTTTCTTTCTTTCTTTCCTTCATTTCAAATCCCTAAATAAATATCAAATCCCCTCATTCAAAAATACCCCCACCTCATTTCTAAAACTACTTCCATATATTTACACCCACTACCCCTCTCCTTTAAATCCTAATTCACTTCAAAATGCACCATATTTTCTCTCTCTCTCTCTCTTCTTCCTACAACTTTCTCTCTCCTCTATCATTCCCTCTCTAATATTCATATAAATATTTATAAAAATATATTTTAATATATATATTTGTGGGCTAGAGGTTTACTCGTACGGTTCGCTGATTCTCTGAATTTTAACCGTATTTTACCCCGGTTTCAGGCGAGTACTTTTAATACACCTAAAAATAAACACTCTTATATTTTAAGCATGGAATTGATATATGGATATGTTAGCATGCTTAGCACTTATTATCGTAAATTTAATACATGTATCATGCTATGCGAGTTAATATATTATGTTGCACTCGGTATTTTCCCGACCCTGGACATGTTATGCTTGATATACGATTTATGACACCGATATACGGTAATTACACCGACACCTGGCATGTTACACTAGATATATGATTTTTGACACTGGCACTTGGTATTTACACCGGCACTCGATACTTGACACCGATATTTGCCATGCTATATTTGACACCGATATTTACCATGCTATATTTGACACTGATACTTGCCATGCTATATGTGATATGTGATACCCGATACCGGTACTTGTCATGCTATATCTGACATATGATACCCGACACTGGTACTTATCATGCTACACTTTTCACTTGATATTAGACACCGATACTTGATATGTCGTACTTGATACCTGCTCCTGACACCCGGTATATGATATGCTTTCATGTGGTACAAATACCTCGACCTGACATCATGACTCTTGACCGCACACTACCACCCCTGATACCTGATTGTATGACATATTCATGACTATCATTATTACGAGGACTTGACATGACTATTATATTATTACCAGATATTTGGTGCTCCTGAACTCCTGTATACTTGAAACCCTGAAATAGGGAGGCTCCTGACATTACTCCTGATATTATACTCCTGTTGGCCCCCGTAATAGGATAACCATGGATATTGTACATTTGTGAATACCCTGTGGACATTATTATTTGAGACTCTATTATATTTAAACAACTTACACCGGGACGGGGAAAATTGATGGGTATCGATATAGCTTCTGTGTTTATGGTGGCCATACATATGTTGTACAACTTCCTATAGGATTCGACCTGGAGGCCACCAGGCGTTTCCGAGGGGTGTACTGGCACCCCTACCCCCTTGCCTGCCTGTCCGGGTGTGCTATATTCCCCTAGCTATATCCTGTGGGGAACGGTGACACTCTATTCCTGTTCGGGCGTATACTAAGACCTTCGGGCATATAGTAAGTCCCGGTGCCTAGCGGTACGTTCCGGCTCAGTACCGGATACTCCTGGACCGTTGTCCCGGGCATGCACGGGACCCATTCTAAACATGGTTCGTCGTTCCCATCAATTTTCAATAACCAACCTCGCTAGATTTGTATGCGAAAGTATATGGCGCCGGTCATATACTGAAACATACAAATTGAACGAGTTAATATAATAACTTGAAAATTGACTTCATGCTACATGAATTTTTGTGTCATTTCCATACTTGTCATTCATTGTAGTTACCTCATGCTTCCTAATTTGATTACATGACATTTGACCTGCTATACATGCTTTTATTTCATGCCTTATAAATGCTAATGTTATTTCCATATTTCACTATTTATTGTGGTTATTTCATGCTTATTGATTTGGGTACATTATACTTGACATGATGCACTTGCTATTATTTGTACTTACCATTTGGGTTTTTCTTGTACTCGTTGGGTTGCCTACTAACAACCATGGATTTGCATGTCCAGATCTAGCAGTTTGGACCGAGGTGGACCCAACAGCTGAGGATCAGGCCTACTTCGAGGAGCAGGCGGATCAGCAGTAGCTCCGTCCATTCTTTCCCCCGCTCGTGAGATTCCCGTTCCAGCTCGTGAGTTATTATCTTTTGTATCCTGTACAGTCTACTTTTATATTATCTAGTGATGTAATATTGATGTAATATTATGTCACTATTTGTGATGACTAAGTACTTGTACAAATTATGTTAGAATGTATAATACCACGTATTTTCGCACTCTGATCCATGTGTTGTGTTGTATTGATGCTTAGCGTACATACGTGATGGTACCATCGCCATGCGTATGTACGTCGCAGTGGCGTCTCCGTACCCGCCAGGATCGGGGCGCCACAAAAACTTTGACAACACTCGTTTCGGAAGCATGATCTATGTGAAATTTCTAAAACACATGAGATAAAAAGGCTCCATATGGTAAGAAGAAAGTATGGTCCTTAACAAGAGTATCAAAGATTATCTTTGCCCACTTCACTTCTAGTCCAGCCATGATGGCATAGACACAAGTAGCTAAATCACGGGAATAATAGTTATAACTCCCGGTTTTGGGCATATGTTATAGGCGAGGATACGACCAATTAGACTAGGAATATGTTTCAATTTATTGTTAGACATTGGTGGTCCTTGACCTGGAAGAAACATATTTGATAAGACCTCAGCATCATCCATATCAATGTCATTAATAGATAAGCCATGATATGGAATAGAAAGAATACGACCTAAAAATTTTGGGGATAACTTGATATTCACGCCTTAACCAGAGAATAGATGTTAACATTATCATCATTGTCTTCATAGGTTAAGTTTCTACAAAACAGGTGGATCAAGAAGGGATAATATCGTTGTCTAGAATCAGTAGAAAACATAATATAAAGACCATAATTTTGAAGATAAGAGACAATATCATAGTCATTAAAATCTTCATACTTAACAAATCTACCAGGTAAGATTTTTAAAGAATAAATTCTTAAGAAATCATCTTCTAGGGCAGGGATTTTAAGAAAAGCCCTAAAATCAGTTTGAGATGAGGAAGAAGTTGGTGTAAATTTGGATTTCTTAGACCTAGACATGATTACAACAAAAATTACAGGTAGAGAAAGGAGGAATTAAGAGTATAAGACAGAGATTGGAACGAAATTACCAAGAAATTGAAGGAAGAAGGAAGTGGGTTCACTGCTGCTGCAACTGTGTTGTAGTCGACTAGCTTACGGCTGGAGAGAGGAAATCGAGTAAAACCAAGGGTTGTTATGAGGGGGAAGGGTAGAAAAGAGAAGTAAATATCAGATCAATGATTAGGATCAAAAATAAAGAGAGATCGGATCCAAATTTAATGATCTGGGTCAGGCTCGAACGTAAAATATCCAATAACAGAACACAGAATTTGACAGGGTTAGTCGACTTGGGTTTTGTGACTAGTCAACTAATCCACCTTTTAGTCGACTAGTTGGCGATATAGTCGATTAACTCTTAATAGCTCAAAAAACCCATATTTCTGTTTGATGCGATTAGTCGTACACTGTTAAGTTGACTAGTTAACTTATAAAGTCGGCTAATAGACTTTGATAAGTCGACTAATAAGTGAAAAATGCCTTAAAATAATTCTGAAAAAGTATTTAAAGATCGGAAATATTGCAAATACCCAAATCTCTTCGAAATCTCATAAAATATCTTCTTTAAGAGGTTTTGTAAAAATATCTGCAATTTGATTATCAGTTGATATAAAATTTAGAGAAATATCACCTTTTAAAGCATGACACGTAAAAATGATGTCTAATATCAATATGCTTTGTACGTGAATGATGAATTGGATTTTTAGATAAGTTATTGCATTGGTATTATCATATATAATAGGTGAAATTGTGATAAACATGCCATAATCAAATAGGGTTTGTTTCATCCTTAAATTCTGAGCACATGCAACTGAAAGTACACCTAGAGGGGGGGGTGAATAGGTGTACGGCTAATCTATGAACAATAATGTGAAAATTAAAAACTAATTGCAACACACTTAGTGTAGCCAACGAGTATAGCTGAATTCCCGGTGAAGGGCTCTGGACTAACTTCTCTTGATTCCTCTGAATAAGAGTTGATGTGCTATATGAAGCTCTCGTGGTTAAACACAAGTGAGGAACACAAACAAACACAACCAAGCATATAAGTATGATATGACAATATGAATCAATACAAGACACAAAGTAAGAGAGAGAGTTAGAGAAAGTGGATCAATCGCAAACACACGGATATGTTTCGAGGTTCGAGCAGACAGCTCTACGTCCCCGCCTTCACACAGAAGGATTTCCACTAATTCGTCCATACAGGACTTCCCACACAGGGAACCTCCACTGAGGATTTGGGTAAATACAACCGGGAGTACACAACTCCTCTCTCCAACAAATACAACCTCTACACTTAGAGGCAAGGCACTAAGCCAACACAATATCAACCTCACAAATGAGGGATAGGCACAAAGCCACTCAAACACAATCACCTCACACTTGAGGGATTCCAACACAATCTCCACCTCTCACTAGAGGGAGCAAAACACAATCTTCACCTCTCACTAGAGGGAGCCAAACACCACTTCCACTATCACCTCACACTTGAGGGATATCAACTCAATCACCTCTCACTAGAGGGATATCACAAAGATGGAAGTTTACAACTTGGTGATCACAAAGACCACAAATTAATTTCTTTCTCACTAAACAAAGATCCTAATAGATAGGATAGTAGATAAGCTCAAGTGTGAGAAATAGAATTTGGAAAACAAAACACAAAGAAAAATACTTAGGAAAACAAGTTAAACAAGATTGAAATGAAGACCAAAACAAATATCTCAAATATCCTATTTTTCTTTGATTTTTCCAACCCTTTAAAACAAATAAAGATTGATCTTTTGGCACTAAAAATCTTTTAAAACTTGCTGAAAGATGAAAAATTTTGCTCTAAAATTCTTGTTAAGAAATAACTCAAATGTGGGGTATTTATAACCCCCACAAAATTCTGCCCGTTGGCAGTAGGAAAGGTCAAAAATGACCTTCCGGTCGACCGGCCGGTCGACCTGCCAATGGTCAAATTTTTGACCGTTGAGCCCAGCGGTCGACCGCCCGGTCGACCTTACCCAGAACCATAGAGCAACGGCTCTCTGGCCGGTCGACCGCTCGGTTGACCGAGGCTGGAAACAGAGAGCAGACTCACTGTCCGGTCGACCGGAGGCATTTCCAGAGAGCAGAGCTCTCTGGCGGTCGACCGGCCTCCCAAGCAAGGCTGTGTGAACGTTCTGTGCACGTCGGTCGACCGGCCCGGTCGACCGCTCACTGCTACGGTCGACCGGCAATCAGGCGCCTGACAGTTTTAGGACTTAAAAACTAAGGTTTTTATTACCTAATTAAATCCCATAAAATCTATAAAAATCTACAAAAACAGGTTCTTGTTATATCTTTGAAATACAAACATGTTTGAGTAAAATCAAACCATGTTACAAACATTTTGAAATATTTTTGTGACTTACAAATTTTGCCGAAAACCAAAATCCGTATTTTCCAAAACTTAGATTTTGAAATGGAAATCCGATTTTTCAAAAACATATCCAAATACAAAAACATGATATTGAAACAACTTTGAAGCATGTTGTATATGGATAGAATCCAATATACATATAAAGATATATAAATATTTTTGACATTAAATCCGAAAATACGTTTTGTTTAAATACAAAACCCTAAACACATGAATAGGTTATCAAAATAAGCTTTTCTAAGAATATGAAGCATACATGTATATAGATCAAATCTAATATACATTAAACCATGTAAACTTGTTTTGATTCTATCTATTCATGAAAACCAAGATCGGTTAAACCAAAAACCGAAAACCAAAACATGAAACGTGTGTGTGTTGTGAGCTTGAGCATATCACACTATCTAACATTAACAATGGATCTAAAATAACTATTCCAAAATTAAACAAACCGAAGCCTTCTTGTAGAGCGCCGTCTCCAAGTCGACTCGATCCAAACGTGATCCACCGAGCTTGACTCCAACGAGTGCTAGATATGAACTTTGACGCTCGGGCTCTTAAATCACCATGTGAAAGCTCCAAAACACTTTTGCTGAAGCTAATCACTGATTGGTCACTAATGTTGCATATTTAATATCATATTTCCATACTTATTATAGAATAAAATTTGCATTGTTCTAATTAAATGCTTAATTTATTTGCAGGCCCATTCCTTAAGGAGATGAAGAGAAATGAGCCCAAAAGCCTACCAAAATTCTGAGTTAAATCAGAATTAATTCGAGCTCAGTAAATCAGGGCAAAATCAAGAGGTTGAAAACCGGTTGAGAAGAATCCTCTCAGAATCGATCGGTTGAAGCAAAGATCAACGGTCATTTCTTCAAAATCTCGGAGCTAAACTGCAAATCCAATCAAACATAAAGACAGAACGAGAACCCAGGGAGACCCACCAACAGGGTGTGGCCACCTTGCCACACCCTGGCCGCGAAAATGCGGCCAAAGCCGCATTTCCGCGGCTTGGTTTGGGAGTTAGGGGGAGCGTTTGCTCCCCCGATCTCCCCGGGATCCTCCTCGTATGGGTTATGCCTATAAAAAGCCAGTATTTGCACTGAAAATGGGACGACCATGCAGAGATAGGATTTAGCTTAGTTTTCATTTCTTGTAGTTTAGGTTTTTCTTTTCTTTTTATGTAATTCGTATGTAAGCTTAGGTTAGATGAAGATTCATGTAAGTAAGAGAGAGAGGCTTATGTTGAGAGTGACACCGATGTACCCTCCTCCTTTCTTCCATCGTTTCAAGCAATAATGGTAAACATTTGTTTATGTTCGTATTTTCTTTTGTTTTCTTCTACCTCTTTCTACTTTACCTCTTTTGTTTTTGATGAGCTTGCAAGTGAATCCAGAAGTATAAGTATACAAAAGCCTTTGTGAGTGCCAACGATACTTCATGAAGACGTTCTCCTCCTCAAGATCCGTATCACTTCATTCTTGCAAGGCTTGATGATATAATGCGAACAGGGACTGAGCTCGATCTTATGACCTATGCGTTGAACGCCTCCAAAGCAAGGTAGAACATGTAAGGGTTCCAGGTAAGTCGTCAACCAAACTAGGTGAGTACTTTCATCTTCTTTCTTTTCTTTTATTTCTATAAATTAAATCACCTACACTACCTCTTCCAAATCATTCTTTTTCAACTCATTTATACATAGTCGCTTTCTGATTCTCTCCACTTTCTCATTCTACCGTTTTCTTTCTAACTTTAACATAACTCGTTTTTCATTTTTCTTTCTTAAAAACAAAGAAGAACTTTCGTTTTGTCTTCATAAAGATTTCAATAAAGAACCGTGAACGCTTCTATCGCAAACCCTCCTTGTGGATCACGACCCGCATAGCCACTTGCTATAGCGGTAAGAATTGAGCACTTGCACATCTTCATTCTAAATCTGAAATTCTTTATTTTGTGTGCAGGTAAAGCTTCAATCAAATTTTTGGCGCCGTTGCCGGGGAGGGTAACGGTTTTTATTGAAATCTGGTTTTTATTAAACTTTTAAACTAAAACGAATTTTTCTTCTCTGTTGCAGGTTACAGGGCAAGCAAAGCAGGAAAAAAGGATTGCAGAAACATATAAGTGGTCTTGGGCCTCTGTTCCAAAAAACAGAGACGAAGTACCCTCTGAATTGCCGCGTTTGCTCGGCTTTAGCCGCGTTTCCGCGGCAAGGAAGAGTTCACTACTAACTGTTTTTTTTGCAGGGCTGCTTGCTTTGCAAAATTCTAGTTTTCTGCAACTTTATTTCTTATATGCCATCACCAAAAGCCTGCTAATAAATAAACAGTAAAACATTTGTTGAAAAAGTTAAAAAAAAATTGATTAGACGTTTGCATTTTAGGCACGTGTCTTTTCAATTCATTTATTTTACTGTTGAAGAGTGCTGGAGTAAGGTACGTTCGCATTGCATGTAGAATAGGACTCATCTCTTGGTTGATTTACATCGCTTTGAGTGAATCTTGTTTACATATCTTGTACACATGCACAAATTGATTTTAAGGGCACCACCCATTAACAAGATAAGGTGGTGATTTAATCACCCTTCCTTGGCCCAAAAATCAGATTCCAAGCACTCGCTAACTCAAGCCTAACTAAAATGAGTAGACGTTGGCCTAGGGACATCTCGGACTCAATTAGGAGATTATCCTAAGGGGGAAAGGTGTTGGAATTTGACTCCTGCCAAATCAGTGTCTAGGAAAGGGATTAAGGGCCGAAAGCCCGAAGGTTGGTGGTTATTTAATTAAGGAACGTCTTTGACGGAAAACCTCCCACCAACCTCACCCTGACCTGGCTGATTAGCTTGTGGTCAAAGTCTGCATTAAACCTCCCGTGGACAGTCTAATCAGTTAGGAGTCGTCTAGATCATAGGTCTACCCTAACTTAGTTAGAATTTTTTCCTTTTATTTGTTTGCTTATTTGTTTGTTTTTTCTTTCTTTTTGTTTGTATTCTATTGTGTGATATGGCTTATAATAAAAATTTTTCCAACTTCAATAATAATCCATATTACACACCGACTTCATTTTCGGATATTACCAACCCGGCATATCATAACTTTAACCAACCTAGTGTGCCGGATTGGTCTTATCCGAATCAATATAACCCATGCCCCCAATCTAATAACTATAATTTCCAGAATAATTTTAACTCTTCACAGAGTCAGTGGGGCTTCACCTCCCCCGAGTCCAATTTTCAACCAACTTGTCCTCCTTCTCCACCTTGTCCACAATATTTCCAAGATTCATACTCAGTTCCACCAGTCCAAAATAGAAAACTATCAACTTTGGAAATGAGTATGCGTGAGTCCAAACACAAATCCCAAAATCTGATGGACTCACAATTTCACCACCAATTCCAAGACAATACTTCATCTTTTCGTCAAAACAATGAACCTATCAACTATGAAAAAGATGCTTGAAGCCATGACTCAGGCTCAAAACGCTCGTAATCGTGACATAGATATGATGGTCCAATCTCTACGTTCCCACCGTTTGACCAGTTCTGATGTCACTAACCATCCTGTTAGAGCCAATGAGTCAGGTTATTTGGAAATCAATGTTCCATTTTAGAACAATCATTTGAACTTGCCCAAACTCCAAATTTTGAAAAGAATATTGACAGTTTGGCAAGTTATCCTTTTCCTGAAATCGAACTTGAAAATGAATATGATCATGAATCTCAACTTAGTGATTCAATTTTACTTCCTGATTCAATAATGACTCCGGTGTCTTCACCTGATTTCAATCTTTTTTCTAAGTCAACATTGAATCCGGTGCCAATTCATAATGAAATTGAATTACTCATTCTTGATGATCATATTGAACTTGACCAATTTTACACTTTTGAAAATCCTATTGACAAATTGGCAAGTTCTCATTTTTTGACATTGAACTCAATGAGATATGTGACCTAGATTCTCAAATCTGTGATCCAGTTCAACTTTCTGAATCAATATTGACTCCTGTTTTGTTACCAGATTTGAGTAATATTTTAGAGTCAGTTTTGATTCCTACACCCATCATTCTTGAACTTGAATCACCAATATTAAGTCACATTCCATTGTTAGAAAATACATGTGGACTTGAGTTTCAACTTCTTGACTTGGACCCGCTTCTTGAACCAATCTCGACTCCTGAACTTTTACTTGACTTAAGTCACCTTCCTGAGTCGGTATTAGTTCCTGTACTTCCTGAGTCCAAGTCAATCATTCTATCATTTCATACTCCATTTTGGGACAAGATGGTTGACAAATTTGACTCCGAAATTAATTATGGAATTTGGAAATTAGATGGGGTCAAATATTTAATAAAAATCCATTATGGATTCATCATTTTAATGGGTTATATTAGAGATATTTCTGGTGGGTTCCTCCGAACCCAACGAAAAGTCGATTGGGCCGCATTTCGTGGACCAATCAGACCACCACCGGAACCACCACCTTAAGGTAACATTTTCCTTCCCTTTCGTCTTTTTCATGCATCTATGCATTAATTCATACATTGAGGACAATGCATGAGATAGGTGTGGGGGAGGGTTCTAACATAACTTTTGTTTTTCTTTTTATTAAAAAAAATTTAACATTTTTCTTTACTTCTAAAAACTTTTTTAAAATAGAAATAATATTTTGACATATTTTTTGTAAGAAATTAAGTAATTTTAAGGAATAGGAAAATCTAAATTAGGATTTCTTATACTTGGTCAAAATAAGATTATTTGTTTGATTTTTAGGGTTAGGAAGAAAATTTGTCAAAGTAATTTAGTCTTGATCTTTACCTTGATGAAATATGCATACTTCATACACTTACACACTTAAGGTTCAAAAACAAAGATTCTTATGCCTTATAAAAATAAAAAAAAGAAAAAAATACCTATGAAAAATGAACAAGTCTAATTATTGATTAGCTAGGTACTAAGCAAGCCTTAGTATTTATGCGAAAGATGATTAGATAAGTTTGAAAAAAAATATATATATATAAAACCCTCTGATTAAGCTGGGTATTTGTGCCTAATAAAGCATAAGTATTCACGCCTAAAAGGGGTTCATATAATTAAATCCTTAGTTTTGTGGCCTTGTTTGCTCGAGTCCTTAAGTCCTTGGGGTGTTTTCTCACCCGGTGCCCTAAGACCATTTGGTTTGGGAGTCATCGATTAAAGGCTCGTTACATGGGCAGAGTAGAAAGCCTAATAGAACTAAGGAATAATACCACCAAAATTAATATATATATAAATAAATAAGGCATAAGAGTTAGAGTTAATGAACCCTTAGTCAAAATTTTCACAATCACAAGGTGCATATGACTTAGGGTAAAGCAATAGACTAGATGAGAAGTACAATTTGACTCCTTACTTTGATTGATAATAAATTTTTGAATAGAGACTAAGTTTAGGAATGAAAAATTTAGTTTTCCTATAACTTATAGATTACTTAAATCTTACAATTATATTTCAAATATTTTTCTCTTTCAAAATGCTTTTCAAAATTACTAACTCTTTGTTTTTCTTTCTTTATGGATTTTGTGGGTGTAATCCACTGAAAACTCTCACGAGACAAAACTCGTCCTTTAGGGGAAACCTAGAGGTTTAACGGCTTGTTGCACATGCTCAGTGCAATCGCGTGACCTTATTATAGTTTAGTTGTTTTGCTCGAGGACGAGCAAAAGATAGGTATGGGGGTGTGATTGGTCGCTAATGTTGCATATTTAATATCATATTTCCATACTTATTATAGAATAAAATTTGCATTGTTCTAATTAAATGCTTAATTTATTTGCAGGCCCATTCCTTAAGGAGATGAAGAGAAATGAGACCAAAAGCCCACCAAAATTCTGAGTTAAATCAGAATTAATTCGAGCTCAGTAAAT
This sequence comes from Agave tequilana, assembly GCA_038442645.1. Classification (NCBI taxonomy): domain Eukaryota; kingdom Viridiplantae; phylum Streptophyta; class Magnoliopsida; order Asparagales; family Asparagaceae; genus Agave; species Agave tequilana. The sequence goes on from JAVJIF010007633.1 coordinate 158,460, forward strand.
CAGGGCAAAATCAAGAGGTTGAAAACCGGTTGAGAAGAATCCTCTCAGAATCGATCGGTTGAAGCAAAGATCAACGGTCATTTCTTCAAAATCTCGGAGCTAAACTGCAAATCTAATCAAACATAAAGACAGAACGAGAACCCGGGAGACCCACCAACAGGGTGTGGCCACCTGGCCACACCCTGGCCGCGAAAACGCGGCCAAAGCCGCATTTTCGCGGCTTGGTTGGGGAGTTAGGGGGAGCGTTTGCTCCCCCGATCTCCCCGGGATCCTCCTCGTGTGGGTTATGCCTATAAAAAACCATTATTTGCACTGAAAATGGGACGACCATGCAGAGATATGATTTAGCCTAGTTTTCATTTCTTGTAGTTTAGGTTTTTCTTTTCTTTTTATGTAATTCGTATGTAAGCTTAGGTTAGATGAAGATTCATGTAAGTAAGAGAGAGAGGCTTATGTTGAGAGTGACACCGATGTACCCTCCTCCTTTCTTCCATCGTTTCAAGCAATAAAGGTAAACATTTGTTTATGTTCGTATTTTCTTTTGTTTTCTTCTTCCTCTTTCTACTTTACCTCTTTTATTTTTGATGAGCTTGCAAGTGAATCCAGAAGTATAAGTATACAAAAGCCTTTTTGAGTGCCAACGATACTTCATGAAGACGTTCTCCTCCTCAAGATCCGTATCACTTCATTCTTGCAAGGCTTGATGATATAATGCGAACAGGGACTAAGCTCAATCTTATGACCTATGCGTTGAACGCCTCCAAAGCAAAGTAGAACATGCAAGGGTTCCAGGTAAGTCGTCAACCAAACTAGGTGAGTACTTCTTTCATCTTCTTCTTTTCTTTTATTTCTGTAAATTAAATCACCTACACTACCCCTTCCAAATCATTCTTTTTCAATTCATTTGTACATAGTCGCTTTCTAATTCTCTCCACTTTCTCATTCTACCGTTTCTTTCTAACTTTAACATAACTCGTTTTTCATTTTTCTTTCTTAAAAACAAAGAAGAACTTTCGTTTTGTCTTCATAAAGATTTCAATAAAGAACCGTGAATGCTTCTATCGCAAACCCTCCTTGTTGATCACGACCCGCATAGCCACTTGCTATAGCGGTAAGAATTGAGCACTTGCACATCTTCATTCTAAATCTGAAATTCTTTATTTTGTATGCAGGTAAAGCTTCAATCAATCACCTACTAATATCTTGGTTAGATATCTGAAACTAAATATCACAAGATTATTAGTAAACTATAACTACATGAGTTAATCATCATCAAAACTAGAGTGGAAGGCCTCTGGGCCAACAATCTCTCCCTTTTTGATGATGACAAAACTCATGGAGTTATATATGCATGGATTAAAGTTAAGCTTCAAAGAAGCTCCCCCTTAACTCATGCATAGTAATAAATAATAAGATATGCAATGAATATTAAATATGAATATGCATAAATATGCATAATGAAATAAACATGCTCTTGATACTAAACTTTTAAAATAAATTCCTTTTCCTTTTTAAAAAAACATGTTCTTAAATACCAATTGAAAATATAAACTTAAAATAAACATGTTCTTTAAATAATTGCTCTTAATATCAATAAAAATTTCAATTGAAAGCTTTATCAATAAAAGCAATAAAAACTCTTGATACCAATCAATAAAAACTCTTGATACCAATTGAAAGATAATCAATAAAAGCTCTTGATACCAATAATAATAAAAATTTTAACAAAAGTTCTTGATATCAATAAAACAAAACAACAAAATATGTTCTTGATGAAAAACACCTAGAGGGGGGTGAATAGGTGTTAATGCTAATCTAATGATCTTTTTAAACAAGTATGATAGTATGATGCAATTGGTCACTAAAAATAAGAAATTGAAGCTGAATTCCCCGTGAAGGGCTCTAGAACTTCTCCTCTTTGATTCCTCTAGATTATGAGTTGAGGCGCGTAATTGCTTTCTTGTTGAGATGAGTAAAGACCAAAAAATGCAAGTAATGAAATGGATGCAATAATGAAGTGCAAGCAAGAGGTATCACAAGATAAATGTAAAGCAATGAAAAACAATAAGGAAACCAATCGCAAACTCAAGGAATTTGTTTCGAGGTTCGAGCCACCGCTCTACGTCCCCGCCTTCATCACCGTGAAGGATTTCCACTATATCCTCAAAGAAAATTACAAGAGGTCTACACAAGACCGGAGTACCGAACTCCCACCAATCCAATCCTCTACACAAGAGGGATCTCAACACGAAGGTAGAACAAGTAATAAGGTGATCAAAAGGACCACAAACCTCTCTCTTACAACTCCTTATAGAATGGGAAAGATTTTTGGCTCAATAAGTGTAGTGAGAAAAATTCAGTTGCAAAGAAAGTAAAAGAGCTTGAAATCCACTAAAAAATAGTAACCAAGAATACACATAGAAAATTGAGAGCTTTGAAAACTTTTCTTTCTTTTGGAAACTTGAAAACAAAGGGAATTTTTCTTGATTTTAACGAGGGACCAATGCCATCTATTTATAGGGATTTGTCATGAGCAAATCATCATTTAGGCTAGGTAAATAGGTCAGGAATTAGCCTCCAAAATTTCAGAAATAGCTGACACAAACATCCCAATCAAATCAAGAAAACAAAACTCAGAAAACTAGCTGTTCGGGCTACTGGCGGCTGTCGGTCGACCGGCCCGATCGACCGGCAGTCAAACTTGGCAACTAGCCGTTGGACTCGGTCGACCGGAGGGTAAACAAAAATAATACTTTGTTCTGTCGGTCGACTGGCCCGGTCGACCGACAAAACCCTAAAGCAAGGGTATGTCAGGCGGTACGGTTAACCGGCAGACGTGCACAAACGTGCACGCCAAAGCCACAAGGCCCGGTCGACCGGTGCGGTCGACCAATCAGGCCTGAACTAGAGCCGGTCGACCGCCCGGTCGACCGTTGGGCCTGAAATAGAATTTTTATAGGAAAAATTTTGAACTCACAATAATTTTTAAAATAATTTTAAATGGCTATATGATTAAGTAGCATGTTATAAGGGTTGGTATACATGATATGAACAAGATGTAAAAATATAAAATAATTTGAGTCATGTATAACAATCAAGACATGCACCTAAATCAATTAACCAAAATAAAAACCGTATTTTGAAAAATGAAAGTGTGTGTGTGTTTTCTTGAGCCAACTTATCATAACCTCATTCTTTAACAAACTAATTCTTACAAGGTTCTAGGTGACTACATGATCTTCAAATAAGGGCTTCTTCATGAAATGTTGTATAGCTTGAATCCTTGAACCCGAATTGAGTCATCTTGAGTCAAAAGTACCTTTCTTTAGGGAAGAATACAACTTGAATCCTTAGAATCTTGAAACACACTTAAACGCTAAAAGTGATTAGTACAAATAACTGTATATGTTTTGTAATCATTAAAACTCAAAAATCGGGTGATTGTAACCTTGGGCCAACAATCTCCCCTTTTTGATGATGACAAAACATATGAGTTATTTAACAAAAACATGGGAAAGGAGCTTGGAAGCTCCCCCTCAAATCATGCTATATATATGAATGGCTATATACATGAAAAGTAGAAACTAAGAACTTTGGCATAAGAAAGACATAGGAATTCAAAACATATTGCTCAAAACTCGTAACTCAAAAACTAACCTTTTTATAACTCAAATCCAAAACTCAAAATTCAAAACCCAAAAACTCAAAACTAACTTTTTATAACTCAAAACTCAAAATAACTTTTCAAAACTCAAAATGCATAATTCAAAATTCAAAATAATTAATAAGCTAACTTTTTCTCCCCCTTTTTGTCATACATCAAAAAGGGTAAACATTGTTAAAAAAAATTCATGATTCCATAACACAAACATTCAATTCACTACAAATAAAAGAAAATCTAGCATAGTCTAGTGGTTTTGTAAAAATATCGGCAAGTTGAAAATCGGTAGAAACATATTCAATTTCAATATCACCTTTCTCATAATGATCTCAAAGAATGTGATACCGAATGTCAATGTGCTTAGTCTTACTATGTTGATTTGCATTTTTAGTCATATGAATAGTACTAGTATTATCACAAAATATTTTAATATGGTCAAAATGCAAATCATAGTCAAGGAGAGTATGTTTCATCCAAAGAACTTGTGCACAACAAGCTCCGGTCGCAACATACTCCGCCTCGGCAGTTGAGAGGGCTACCGAATTTTGCTTCTTGGAAGACCATGAAACAAGACAATTACCAAGAAATTGACATGTTCCACTTGTACTCTTCCTATCCACTCTACAACCCGCATAGTCGGCATCTGAAAAACTCGTCATGGAAAATTGTCCGGTCTTCGGATACCACAAACCCATTTCAATTGTGCCCTTAAGGTATCTAATAATGCGTTTTACCGCAATCAAATGGGACTCTTTAGGACACGATTGAAATCGAGCACAAAGACATACACAAAACATAATGTCCAGCTTACTAGCCGTTAAATACAACAAGCTACCAATCATGCCACGATAAAGCTTAATGCTACACTTGTACCTTGTTCATCCTTGTGGTGGTAGCCATGGGAGTTTTGCTTGTCTTAGCCCCTTCAAGCCCAAATCTCTTAATAAGTTCCTTCGTATACTTGGCTTGGTTAATGAAGATCCCATCCTTCCTTTGCTTGATTTGGAGACCACGGAAATAGTTAAGTTCGCCCATCATAGACATCTCAAATTCCTCCTTCATGCATGATTCAAAAACTTTGCACAGATTTTCATTAGTAGAACCAAATATGATATCATCAACATATATTTGAACTATAAGTATATCATTTTCAACATGTTTTGTAAACAAAATAGTATCTATTTTTCCTTTATTAAAACCATTAGAAATTAGAAATGAAGAAAGTCTTTCATACCAAGCCCTAGGGCTTGTTTTAAACCATAAAGAGCTTTGTCAAGTTTGAAAACAAAATCCGGATGTGTAGGATCAACAAACCCGGGGGGTTGTTCAACATACACCTCCTCTTCAATAAATCCATTTAAGAAAGCACTTTTTACATCCATTTGAAAAAGTTTAAAATCTTTATAAGAAGCAAATGCAAGTGTCATCCGTATGGCTTCAACCCGTGCTACGGGTGCAAAGGTTTCCTCAAAATCGATACCTTCGACTTGAGTGTAACCTTGGGCCACTAACCTAGCTTTATTCCTAACAACATTTCCCGACTCATCCAACTTGTTCTTAAAGATCCACTTAGTATCAATTGTTGGCCTATCGTGGGGCCTAGGAACAAGATGCCAAACTTGGTTGAGCTCGAATTGATTGAGCTCCTCTTGCATGGCTAGCAACCAATATGAGTCGCCCTCGGCTTCGAGGGTGTTCTTTGGTTCAAAGTGAGAAATAAATGCATAGTGTCCACAAAGATTATGAAGTTTAGAACGAGTAGTTACCCCTTTTGATACTTCACCTATAATAAGGTCCTTGGGATGATGTGGATTGAATATCCATTCTTTTGGAAGTGGTTGAGTAGTCTCCACTTCAACTTCTTGAACTTCGTTTTCTTCATCATCCTTTGGCATGTCTTAAATTGTAGGTGAGTCCTTTAAAGAAATTTTCTCCATGTCTTCATTTAGGGAATCTATTTCTACAACAATCTCAACAAACACATTAGATTCCTCAAACTTTACATGTATAGATTCTTCAATAGTCAAGGATGACTTATTGAAAATTCTATAGGCTTTACTAGTGTTAGAGTAACCAACAAAAATTGCTTCATAAGACTTTGCATCAAATTTACCTAAATTATCTTTAGTATTCAAAACAAAACATTTACAACCAAAAACTTTAAAGTATGAAACATTTGGCTTTTGAGAAAAATAGATCTCAAAAGATGTTTTTGAAGTGTTTTTGCATAAGAAAACCCTATTTGATATGTAGCAAGATATGTTAACGGCCTCGGCCCATAGATAATGAGGGAGACCATATTCATTTATCATTGTCCTAGCCATCTCTTATAATATACGATTTTTTCTCTCAACGACTCCATTTTGTTGTGGAGTTCTAGGACAAGATAGTTCATGCTTAATTCCATGTTCTTCACAAAAAATGGTAAAGGTTGGTTATTGAATTCACCACTTCTATCACTTCTTATTCTTAAAATAGAAGAATCTTTTTCCTTTTCAACTCTTTTCTTAAAGGCTTGAAAATATGAAAAGGCTTGATTTTTATGCTCTAAAAAGAAAACTCAAGTAAAACGAGAGAAATCATCAACTAAAACGAAAGCAAAACGATTCTCACTTAGACTTTTGGTTTGTGTAGGACCAAACAAATTCATATGGATCAACTCTAAAGGTCGTGATGTCATGATATTCTTGATTGACTTAAAAGAGGACTTGGTTTGTTTTCCAAGTTAGTACGCATCGCAAATGCGGTCCTTTTCAAAGTTCAAGCAAGGAATACCTTTCACCATTTCTTTGTTGTTTAATCTAGATAGATGGTCAAAAGAAATGTGACCTAATCTTCTATGCCACAACCAAGAGTCATCATCAAGGGCTTTCAAACAAGTAGCATTGCATAGCATATTAGACATGTCAATCATGTATACATTGTTTTCACGAAATCTAGAAAATATACATGCATTGGATTGTTTATCAATAACACTACATGCTAGGTCATCAAAAATAACATTAAAACCTTTATCACAAAGTTGACTAACACTCAAGAGATTATGCTTGAGGCCATCAACTAAAACAACATTTTCTATTAAAGGAGATGTACCAAGTTTAACATTACCAATACCAATGATCTTTCCTTTGGCGTCATCTCCGAAGGTGACGGTGCCACCTTCATGATATCTTGATAGGGTTGCGAAGTTGTTAATATCCCAAGTCATGTGCCTTGAGCAACCACTATAAAGATACCACAATCCCTTACGTCGTTGGGCTTTGGAATATACCTACATCATTTAACAAATTTGTTGACTTTGGTACCCAAACTTTCTTGGGTCCTTGAATGTTAGTATTCCGAACCCAAACATGATTATGCGATGCATTAATCCTATCATAGCAAAATTTAACCAAATGACCTTTACGGCCATAATATGTGCATGAAAAGACTTTACCATACATGAATGCATGATGTGTGTGTGGAGTGTGGGCATGTTTAGGGTGCTTGGCATGATGTAAAGGTTGTAATTTATGAGCATGAGTATGAATAGCATGTGAATGTTTCTTTGGGACATGTTTCTTAGAAAACATAGCATCTAGAGTTTTATCAAATTCACATTTCTTCAAGACTACTCCTAATGAATCAATTTTCTCTTTTAGCATGGAAATTTCATTTTCATCAAATTGTGGAAATTTATCTTTGCAAGAAATTTAATAGTTATCAAAATCCTTTTGTGTAGAAGATAGAGTAGAAAATAATTCATCTTTTTCTTTTGTAAGAATGAAAACTTTGTGGTTGAGTGATTCATTTTCCTTTTTCATTTTTAAGTATTTCTTTTTGAGAAAATCATAGTTATGAGATAGTTCTTCAAAAGCTTCTCCAAGTTCATCTATAGATAGTTCACAATCAATGGAAGTATCGGGAGTTACCTTACTTGTGCTTTCATTTGCCATGAAATACATGTTGGCGGTGTCGACTTCCTCATCGGATTCACTCTCCGAATCCCAAGTAGCCTTTAAAGCTTTCCTTTTGTATGGCTTCTTGGAGGTGGAGGGTTTGCTTTTGATTTCCGGACATACCGCAACAATATGACCCGGCTTCCGGCAATTGAAGCAAATGATTTTCTTCTCTTCTTTGGGCCCGTTTGTTTCGCGTAAAACTCCGTAATTCGTAAATGACTTACTGCCCAATTACAACTACGGCGTTTGTTTGGACCGTAATTCGTAAAAGACTTACGTAACTCAACTAACACTCACTTGTAACCCAATTACCACTCACTTACAGCCCAGTTACAGTTAATTTTGTGGTCATACAAATTTGTAATATTTTTTTATATTAATATTAAAATTTTTTAATATTTAACTTTTTTAATATTTATTTGCAGTATTAAAATTTTTAAAATCACCAAATAGTTAATTTTGTGGTCAACTTTTCACTTACGACTTATACATTACGACAACCAAACACCGTAAAGTACAATACACTTTCCCACTTTACAATTTTATATTACCAACCAAACACCGTAAAATTTACATACATGTAACTCATTTACAATTGTAAAACACTTTACCAATTACAACTACGAATTATGGCCAGTTACGACAACCAAACAGACCCTTTATCTTGCCATCTCCTTTTATTTTTAAACTTTGCCTTGTTGTACATTCTCCGAACGTTCTTTACAAGAAGAGAAAGATCCTCATCATCCTCTTCTTCATCATCGTCGTCAGAGTAGGTGGAAGAACGCTTGAAGGCAATAGCTTTCTTCTTGTGAGGAGCCATCTCTTCTCTTGATTTTCTTTCCATCTCATGGGTCTTGAGATTCTCAATGAGACCTATAAGCTCCATTTCTTCCTTGTCATTTAGCTCCTTCAAAGTAGTAGCTTTGACTTCCCAAGATGGAGGGAGAGCACGGATGATCTTCCTCACTTTTTGATCGTTGTCAATGCCGTCACCTAAAGAAGAAAGTCCATTAATAATCTTTGTAAACTTAGTAACCATATCATCTATGGTTTCATTCTCTTGCATAGAAAAATTTTCATATTGGGAACAAAGAAGGTCGATTTTTGCCCTCTTTACTTATGAAGTCCCCTCATGAGTGACAAGTAAGTGAGTCCAAATCTCATGCGGGGATTTGCAATGAATGACTCTAGAAATATCATTGTCATTAAGAGCATGAAGCAAGGCATAGTGTGCCCTAACATTAGCGTCAAACTCTTTCGTGGCAATATCGGACCAAGTGTCCTCATCACCAAGGGGTGCACTAAAAGGTTTGGTCACCGCCTTTGCAACCCTGCTTCTTAAGGATTGCAAAAATACGGTCATCTTAACCTTCCATATGGGAAAGTTAAGGCCATCAAACTTGGGTGGATCTTAATTCCTTTAGCCATCTTTACTAAGTGTATGAGTATGAAAAATGAATAGAGTGATTAGCAATATAGGATCTCCCTAAGGTTGTTAAGCCAAGAGCCTAGAGACCAAAGCTCTGATACCAATTGAAAAACACCTAGAGGGGAATGAATAGGTATTAATGCTAATCTAATGATCTTTTTAAACAAGTATGAAAGTATGATGCAATTGGTCACTCAAAACAAGAAATTGAAGCCGAATTCCCCGTGAAGGGCTCTAGAACTTCTCCTCTTTGATTCCTCTAGATTATGAGTTGAGACGCGTAATTGCTTTCTTGTTGAGATCACTAAAGACCGAAAAATGCAAGTAATGAAATGGATGCAATAATGAAGTGCAAGCAAGAGGTATCACAAGATAAATGTAAAGCAATGAAAAACAATAAGGAAACCAATCACAAACTCAAGGAATTTATTTTGAGGTTCGAGCCACCGCTCCACGTCCCCGCCTTCACCACCGTGAAGGATTTTCACTATATCCTCAAAGGAAATTACAAGAGGTCTACACAAGACCGGAGTACCGAACTCCCACTAATCCAATCCTCTACACAAGAGGGATCTCAACACGAAGGTAGAACAAGTAACAAGATGATCAAAAAGGACCACAAACTTCTCTCTTACAAAAATAATAGGAAAGATTTTTGGCTCAAGAAGTGTAGTGAGAAAAATTCAGTTGCAAAGAAAGTAAAAGAGCTTGAAATCCACTGAAAAATAGTAACCAGAATGCACTTAGAAAATTAAGAGCTTTGAAAACTTTTCTTTCTTTTGGAAACTTGAAAACAAAGGGAATTATTCTTGATTTTAACAAGGGACCAATTCCATCTATTTATAGGGATTTGCCATGAGCAAATCATCACTTAGGCTAAGTAAATAGGTCAGGAATTAGCCTCCAAAATTTCAGAAATAGCTGACACAAACATCCCAATCAAATCAAGAAAACGAAACTCAGAAAACTAGCTGTTTGGGCTACTGGCGGCTGTCGGTCGACCGGCCCGGTCGACCGGCAGTCAAACTTGGCAACTAGCCGTCGACCGGTCGGTTGACCGGAGGTTAAACAAAAACAATACTTTGTTCTGTCGGTCGACTGGCCCGGTCGACTGACAAAACCCGAGAGCAAGTGTATGTCAGTCGGTCGACCGGTCCAGTCGACCGGCAGACGTGCACAAACGTGCACGCCAAAGCCACAAGGCCCGGTCGATCGGTACGGTCGACCGATCAGGCCTGAACTAGAGCCGGTCGACCGCTCGGTCGACCGTTAGGCCTGAAACAGAATTTTTATAGGAAAAATTTTAAACTTAGAATAATTTTTAAAATAATTTTAAATGGCTATATGATTAGTAGCATGCTATAAGGGTTGGTATAAATGATATAAACAAGTTGTAAAAATATAAAATAATTTGGGTCATGTATAACAATCAAGACATGCACCTAAATTAATTAACCAAAACAAAAACCGTATTTTGAAAAATGAAAGTGTGTGTGTGTGTTTTCTTGAGCCAACTTATCATAACCTCATTCTTTAACAAACTAATTCTTACAAGGTTCTAGGTGACTACATGATCTTCAAATAAGGGCTTCTCCATGGAATGTTGTATAGCTTGAATCCTTGAACCCGAATTGAGTCATCTTGAGTCAAAGTACCTTCCTTTAGGGAAGAACACAACTTGAATCCTTAGAACCCTGAAACACACTTAAACACTAAAAAGTGATTAGTACAAATAACTATATATGTTTTGTAATCATCAAAACTCAAAAGCGGGTGATTGTAACCTTGGGCCAACACTTGATACCAATATCCATGCTCTTGATACCAATATCAAACAAAACATCAAAACATCAAACAAACTCTCTTGATACCAATATGAAACCAACTTTGATATAAACATACAAATAAACAATAAACATGCATATAAACTCAAATACTTCTCCCCTTTTTGTCAATCATCAATAAAGGGGTTAAAGTAAACAATAAAAAATGTTCTCCCCCTTTTTGTCTTAAACAAAAAAAAAATATCAACTAGGGGTGATATCAAGTCAAAACAGTTTGATACCAATTGAAAAAAAATCAATTTAGTTCATCATGATATCAATTGAAAATAAATAAAACATACCAATTGAAAGTACATAAAACAAATGTTTTTAATTTAAATAAACATGTCTATATTATACCAATTGAAAGTAAATAAAACGTGTTGAAGAAATCAACCAAAAATTTGATATCAATTGAAAGATGTAAACAAATGGGTAATCTTGATACCAATTGTAAACATTAGTACCAATTAAAAGTAATTTTTTATTAGGAGCATATGATACCCAAAAAAATCAATATCATTTTTCAATCATTTTTCAACATAAAGTGTGGGAATAAAATACCAAAGGTAAACAAAACCAATTAAAAGGTGAAATATGAATTTTCTCCCAATTTATGAAATTCCAAACAAAATGATGCATAAGCTTGTATAAGATACCAATTGAAACATAATCAATGGAAATATAATAGTCATTTAAGAAATCAAGTTTAGCATAACTAAATTTGTGCTCAAAGATATAGAGATATAGTAAGCACAAATAAAGCATATATATATGTATGGAAAATTAAATATCAATTGAAATTGATACTATTTGAAATTGAAGCATACATATATAAAAACATATATGGGTGTACAAAAAGAATGTCAATAGCGATACCAATTGAAAAGATCCAATGATACCAAATTGAAAGTATAATAAGATCAAGTGTATAACTCATATTCCCTACCACCCATTTCATGCACATGTTTAAAAAGATTTTTCAATTAAGAGCATACAAGGCATGGTCGCCCAACCAACCGCTCTTTAATAGGTAGGTGTTTTCAAAAAAAGTTTGAAAATAGTTTTAGCACAATTGAAAACTCTATCATGTGAAGATCATATGATCATTAAACACTAGAATACGAACTAGTTATATAAAAAATTTATAAACTAGTACGAAATCCTTCAAGTAAGGAATAAACAAAAAAAATATTTTCCATGAAAATATAAAAATCACATGATCATTAAACACTCAAGGGTCTATAAAGCATATATAGTCTCATGAAAATAAATCATAAGTAAACAAAAATGATGTGAGTATACAAGTATAATGTGAAATACAAAGTCATGGAAATAGACAATTAAGCTCAAATACGAAATTCCTTAAAAACATGAAAAACAAGAAAATCTAATTTTCATAATTTAATCTTCAAGGCATATGTATGTTTTGTACAAACTAAAATATACATACATATCCAAACAAGAAAGAGTCCACAAAAGTATATGCATGAAGGCAAGTGGCTCAAGGATGTATATGTATAACTATTAATTTAGACAAATTAGACATATACATGAAGTTTAAACATAAACATGAGAACATGCATATAAATAGAGAATACAAGTCAAAATGTATGAATCATCAAAATTAGGTTATACTAGTACATCTAATGAGTACAAATGAGCATTCAAGTATAAACATATAATAATCTATTTGTGGCTCACTAGTTGTATAAGTATTGGCACAAGTTTAATGAAAACTAACATTTAAACATGTAGTCAAAACATAAAGCATAGAAATCAAAACAAAACTTATATGATTATTATGGTAGATGCACATGTGTTAGAACTAGGACATACATACTAGTTAAACTAAAGTGAGAACACTAAATATAAATCCATATAAACATGGGTGTCTCAAATACTAATCATATATATCACTAATCTAAATATCATGGCATTTAACATACTAATCATGAAACATCAAAACATGCTAAAAATGAATAATATGAAAGCATGTAAACATAATAGGAGTTAGAGATCGATACCAAAACCAATAGGGCACATCTCCATGTCTCCAAACCAAGGTGGTCCTCCCACCAAACTCCCCTTGAAAGTGATGCATCCAGATAGTCCTCTTTAAGCTCGGAACACATTCACCTGAAGGCACCATCGCTCTCACGTCATGCGAGAGCCCACACCTACATCAAATAACATAGGGTTGGTCTTTGGTATCCATACTCTTTTGGGTCCATGGACGTTACCTCCTTTCCTAACCCAAACAAATTTATTTGCTAAATTTACGTCATGTATCTTATCGAAACAAATTTAACAAGGTGGCCCTTTCGTCCACAATGTGTACAAGTGTACACATGAGCATACAAAGTGTTATGAGTGTGTACGTGAGAAGCATGTGTATGCCGTGGTTTGTGTGCAACATAAGAGGAACTTGTTTCTTTCGAAACATAGATTCCAACCGTGAGTGGTTCAAAGCACAATGGCTCAAAGTGGAGCCCAAACAGTCAACACTCTTCTTTAACAAGCAAATATCATTTTCAATTATAGAAGAGGTGCATGCAATGGATACACTAGAAGGTGAAGCTATACTAGCATGGCAAACATGTGAATCTATATCATTTTTCAAAATAATGTTCTTCTTAGAAATCAAATCTAATTCTTTTGAAATAGAAATAATTTTGTTTTTCAAAGAAACATTTTCTTTTAAACAAAGTCAAGGAATGATTCATTTTTCTTCAAAACATTTTCACAATCATTTTTATTTTTCAAAATCTTGTTTTCATTTAAACAAGTTCAACTTGGGTTTTCAAAGAGTCACACTCATTTGAAATCTCAACCTTCCATTGTAAAGCCAAATCAAGTTTTGAACACAAAACCTTATTTTCTTTGTTAAGTTCAAACTCTTCTTTTTCAAAAGATTATATTTTTCAAGCAATTTTTCACAAACAATAGAAAGTTCTTTATTTAATGCATTGGCATCAATATGATCATTACTTGAAGAACTAGCACTATCATCTAGTTGAGATTCCGAATATACCACAAGGAGTCATTCCCTTGGACCATGTAGCAATGTTGTTCGGATTCTTCTCCAATAGATTCCTTCTCCATTTGGATTGGCAATAGAAGCTTTGGAGAGGTCAAGATGTTCCACACTGTAAAGGCAGAATCATAGTTAGAAACATCATAAGATATTCTTTGTTAAGCGTGCTTCTAAATGCCGTTAGGGCTTATGCATTGGCCTCTATATGCTTGCTATTACCAAGATAGGATTTCTTGGTAGCGGCAAGGAAAACATAGGAAGGGTCATGAAGTCTATGAGTGCAAACTATTTGTGTGCAAATACAAATGATAGATTAGCAACCAAGATCACACTCCTAGGTGGTTAACCTAATATCAGGAGCGTAGGCTCTGATACCAATTGAAAGTACACCTAGAGGGGGGTGAATAGGTGTACGGCTAATTTATGAACAATAATACGAAAATTAAAAACTAATTGCAACACACTTAGTGTAACCAACGAGTGTAGCCGAATTCCCGGTGAAGGGCTTTGGACTAACTCCTCTTGATTCCTCTGAATAAGAGTTGAGGTGCTATATGAAGCTCTCATGGTTAAACACAAGTGAGGGACACAAACAAACACAACCAAGCATTTAAGTATGATATGACAATATGAATCAATGCAAGGCACAAAGTAAGAGAGAGAGTTAGAGAAAGTGGATCAATTGCAAACACACGGATATGTTTCGAGGTTCGAGCACATAGCTCTACGTCCCCGCCTTCACATAGAAGGATTTTCACTAACTCGTCCACACAGGGAACCTCCACTGAGGATTTGGATAAATACAACGGGGAGTAAACAACTCCTCTCTCCAACAAATACAATCTCTACACTTAGAGGCAAGGCATTAAGCCAACACAATATTAACCTCACAAATGAGGGATATGCATAAAGCCACTCAAACATAATCACCTCACACTTGAGGGATCCTAACACAATCTCCACCTCTCATTAGAGGAAACAAAACACAATCTCCACCTCTCACTAGAGGGAGCCAAACACCACTTCCACTATCTCCTCACACTTGAGGGATATCAACTCAATCACCTCTCACTAGAGGGATATCACAAAGATGGAAGTTTACAACTTGATGATCACAAAGACCACAAACTAATTTCTTTCTCACTAAATAAAGATCCTAATATATAGGATAGTAGATAAGCTCAAGTGTGAGAAATAAAGAGCTTGGAAAACAAAACACAAATAAAAATACTTGGGAAAACAAGTTAAACAAGATTGAAATGAAGACCAAAACAAATATCCCAAATATCCTATTTTTCTTTGATTTTTTCAACCCTTTAAAACAAATAAAGATTGATCTTTTGGCATTAAAAATCTTTTAAAAACTTGCTGAAAGATGAAAAATTTTGCTCTAAAAATTCTTGTTAAGAAACAACTCAAATGTGGGATATTTATAACCCCCACAAAATTCTGCCCGTTGGCAGCAGGAATGGTCAAAAATGACCTTCCGGTCGACCGGCCAATGGTCAAATTTTTGACCGTTAAGCCCAGCGGTCGACCGCCCGGTCGACCGTGCCCAGAACCAGAGAGCAACGGCTCTCTGGCCGGTCGACCACCCAGTCGACGAGGCTGGAAACAGAGAGCAGACTCTCTGTACGGTCGACCGCCCGTCGACTGGAGGCATTTCCAGAGAGCAGAGCTCTCTGGCGGTCGACCGACTCGGTCGACCGGCCTCCCCAGCAAGGCTGCGTGCACATTCTGTGCATGTCAGTTGACTGGCCCGGTCGACCGCTCACTGCTAAGGTCGAGCGGCACGGTCGACCGGCAGTCAGCCAGCCTGACAGTTTTGGGACTTAAAAACTAGGGTTTTTATTACCTAATTAAATCCCATAAAATCTATAAAAATCCACAAAATAGGTTCTTGTTATATCTTTGAAATACAAACATGTTTGAGTAAATCAAACCATGTTACAAACATTTTGAACTATTTTTGTGACTTACAAATTTTGCCGAAAACCAAAATCCGTATTTTCCAAAACTTAGATTTTGAAATGAAAATCTGATTTTTCAAAAACATATCCAAATACGAAAACATGATTAGAAATAACTTTGAAGCATGTTGTATATGGATAGAATCCAATATACATATAAAGATATATATCAATGTTTTTGACATTAAATCCGAAAATACGTTTTGTTTAAATACAAAACCCCAACACATGAATAGGTTATCAAAATAAGCTTTTCTAAGAATATGAAGCATACATGTATATAGATCAAATCTAATATATATTAAATCATGTAAACTTGTTTTGATTCTATCTATTCATGAAAACTAAGTGTTAAACCGAAAACCGAAAACCAAAACATAAAACGTGTGTGTTTGTGAACTTGAGCATATCACACTATCTAACTTTAACAATGGATCTAAAACAACTATTCTAAAACTAAACAAACCGAAGCTTTCATGTAGAGCGTCGTCTCCAAGTCGACTCGATCCAAACATGATCCACCGAGCTTGACTCCAACGAGTGCTGGATATGAACTTTGACGCTCGGGCTCTTGAATCACCATGTGAAAGCTCCAAACACCTTTGCTGAAGCTAATCACCTACTAATATCTTGGTTAAATATCTGAAACTAAATATCACAAGATTATTAGTAAACTATAACTGCATGAGTTAATCATCATCAAAACTAGAGTGGAAGCCTCTGGGCCAACAACAACACTAGCAGCGATATATTCTGCTTCGGTTGTTGATAATGATACAGAATTTTTCTTTTTACTAAATCATGATACTAATGAATGTCCAAAAAAGTGAAAAGTACCACTAGTACTCTTCCAATCTGATTTACATTCAGCAAAATCAGCAATACTATATGATAGTAAATCAAATGTGCATGATTTCGGATAAAATAAACCATAGTTGATTGTGTTATTAATATATCGAAGAATCCTTTTCACTTGTGATTCCTTAGGATTTGATTGATATCTAGTACATAATCAAACACTGAACATAATATCAGGTCTACTTGAAGTAATATATAGTAAAGAACCAATCATATCTCGATATAGTTTTTGATCAACATTCTTACCATTTTTCATCTTTATCTAGGAATGTAGTAGTACTCATGGGAGTGTTTTTATGACTAGAATTTTCCATACCTAATCTTTCAGAAGTTCCTTTGCATACTTGCAGTGGAAAATGAAGATTCCATCATTCATTTGCTTTATTTGCAGACCGAGAAAGTAAGTTCACCCATGTGATTCATCTCGAATTCACTCTGCATAGTCTTAGAAAATTCTTGAAAAAGATTATCATTAGTAGATCCAAATCAAATTCATCAACATATATTTGAATAATTAAGATATCTTTATTAACATGTTTAATAAAAAGAGTTGTATCTGCTCTTCCCATCTTAAAACTAAAATTTAAAAGAAAACTTTTTAATCTATCATACAAAGCACGGGGTGCTTATTTTAAACCATATAAAGCTTTCTTAAGTTTAAAAATATGGTTTGAAAATTTTTTATGTTCAAAACCTGGAGGTTGTTCAACATAAACAGTTTCTTTAATAAAACCATTTAAAAAGGCACTTTTAACATCTATTTGATAAATATTGAAATTCATAAAGTAAGCAAAAGCAAGTAAAATATAAATTGATTCAAGTCTAGTTACTGGTGCATAAGTTTCATCAAAATCAATACCTTCTTCTTGATTGTATCCTTGTGCTACTAACCTTTCTTTGTTCTTAATAACTTGACATGATTCATGAAGTTTGTTCTTAAAGACCCATCTGGTACCGATAACTGGATGATCAGTAGGACGTTGTACAAGAACCTGAAAATCACCTAGAGGGGGGGGTGAATAGGTGATATTGCTAATCAATGCACAATTTAAAAATTATGATGCAACAATCTCACAAAGCAATTGAATATAGCAATGAATGTAGAGAGCAAGTAATAAGAGCAATGAAAATAGAGCAAGAAACAAGAGCAAGTAAACCAAACGCAAACACCGAGAATTGTTATCGAGGTTCGAGCACCCAGCTCTACTTTCCCGCCTTCCCCAGAAGGATTCCAACCACTTCCACTATCACAAAGATGTCACAAATACACCGGAGTACCCAACTCCACAATCTCAAGTACAAGCAATCTCTGAGTAGTCAAAAGACCACAAACTCTCTCTTGCAAAATTCTCTTCCCTTACAAAGGTCCTTAAAGAACAATGAGTAGGAATGAAGCTCTTGTGTGTAAGGAGAAAAGAAAAAGAAATCAGAGAGTTCTTGAAAACACTTCAAAAAATGAGAGAGAATTTCGGCACAAAAACCAGAATCCAAGTCTTTTTGAATGCCTTAAACTTGTGAAAATTTTGATAATTTTTCTAGTAACCAATCTCTCCCTAAACACCCCTATTTATAAGAGAGGGCTAGGGTTTAGAGATAAAACATATTTAAGGCTAATCAGAAAGTATTAAAACCAAAACATGTCATTTAAACACACTTAAGTAAGAAAAGGACAAAAATAAACCAACTCAGAAAATAGCCATTACTGTTCAAACGGCTAGCTCGGTCGACCGGGCCGGTCGACCGTTAGTTCAAAAAATATAGCCGTTGCAGGCTGACGGTCGACCGCCCGGTCGACCCAAAAATACAGAGAGCAGAGTCTGTCAGTCAGGCAAGTCTCGGTCGACCGTCCGGGTCGACCGTGAAACGTGCACACTGACACGCACTGCTGCCAGAACCCCGGTCGACTGGGTCGGCCGACCGGCTTGACCTTACATAGGGTCGGTCGACCCTGGCGGTCGACCGGCTCAGGTCAAGAGCCAAAACAAAAACGAAATTTTGAGGAGAAATCTATTTTTAACAAAATAGTTTTGAATAGGGATATATATAATGGATAAAAATGAGTTTGTAGGCTGAAGATTGTATACAAACTTATTTTGTACATATTATAGGAAATATGTATGGAAACAAGATGTGCGCAAAAACGTGTGTGATAGAGCTTCAAAACCTATTCACTATTCTTTAACAAAACTACAAAACTAGAAACAAATCTAATGATATATCTTGAGCAATCTTGAAGTCTTGAGCCATGCAATGCCTTGCTAGAGCCTTCTCTTCTATTGTTCCTTCCTTGGTGTGCAAAACGCCTTCTTTGCTTCATGAACCTAGAAGTTCTTGCAATAGCTAAGCAATGGCCTCCCAATATGGTACTAACCTGAAACTTATCTTAAACAAACTAATTAGTACCAAATAGCTCTTATTTGTTTTGTTATCATCAAAACTCTAAACAAATGAAGAGTGTAACCTTTTGGGCCAACAATCTCCCCCTTTTTGATGATGACAAAACAAATAGGCTATGAGCAAAATATAGGGAAGGAGAAAGCTCCCCTCAAATTATACTATATTAAACAAAGAAAAACAATGTAATTTTTAATTTGCAAGTAAACATCATGAAACCAAAGGCCATGAGAATATAAAACACTTAAACTCAAATTACAAGAATTCATGAAAACACATCAAAAACTAAAACATATATAAACTCATATGGAATCAAAACCATATGAACTCATATTTTCATACATAAACTCATTCTCCCCCTTTTTGTCATACATCAAAAAGGGTTAAGAAAACATTTTTATTCAATAACACAAACATTAAGTTCACCACAAATGAATGAAAATCTAGCAAAATCAAGTGGTTTAGTGAAAATATCGACAAGTTGCAAATCCGTAGAAACATAATCAATATCTATATCTCCTTTCTCAAAATGATCTCTAAGAAAGTGATATCTAATCTCAATGTGCTTGGTCTTACTATGTTGATTTGCATTCTTAGTCATATGTATAGTACTAGTATTATCACAAAATATTTTTATATGGTTATAATGCAAATCATAATCAAGGAGAGTATGTTTCATCCAAAGGACTTGTGCACAACAAGCCCCCGCGGCAACATACTCCGTCTCGGCGGTTGAGAGAGCTACGGAATTTTGTTTCCTAGAGGACCATGAAACAAGACAATTACCAAGAATTGACATGTCCCACTAGTACTCTTTCTATCTACTCTACAACCCGCATAGTCGGCATCCGAATAACTCGTCATTGAGAAATCTCCGATTTTCGGATACCATAGACCCATTCCAATCGTTCCCTTAATATAACGAATAATGCGTTTTACCGCAATAAGATGGGACTCTTTGGGACACGATTGAAATCTAGCACAAAGACACACACTAAATATGATGTCCGGCCTACTTGCCGTCAAATATAAAAGACTACCTATCATGCTTCTAAATAATTTAATATCAACATTTTTACCTTGGTCATCTTTATCAAGCTTGGTGGTAGTTGCCATGGGAGTGTTGCAAACCTTTGAGTCTTCAAGTCCAACCTCTTTACGAGTTCCTTTGCGTATTTGGCTTGACATATGAAGTTCCCATCTTACAATTGCTTGATTTGGAGTCCAAAAAAGAAATTAAGCTCACCTATTGAAGACATTTCAAACTCACATTGCATAACCTTTTCAAATTCCTTGCATAAAAACTCATTAGTATAACCAAAAATTATATCATCAACATAAATTTGCACAATTAAAATGTCATTATCAACATGCTTAGTGAATAGTGTTGTATCTACTTTGCCTTTAATAAAATCATTTTAAATGAGAAAACTAGAAGCCTTTCATACCAAGCTCTTGGAGCTTGTTTCAATCCATACAAAGCTTTATCAAGTTTAAAAACAAAATCAGGATGAACATGATCAACAAAACCGGGAGGTTGAGCAACATAAACTTCTTCATGTATAAAACATTCAAAAATGCACTTTTCACATCCATTTGAAAAAGTTTAAAATTTTTGAAAGATGCAAAAGCTAGTGTCATCCGTATGGCTTCAAGCCGTGCTACGGGTGCAAAGGTCTCCTCAAAGTCAATTCCCTCAACTTGAGTATAACCTTGGGCCACTAACCTCGCCTTATTCCTAATCACATTTTTGGACTCATCCATCTTGTTTCTAAAGATCCACTTAGTACCAATTATTGGTCTATCGTGGGGCCTAGGAACAAGGTGCCAAACTTGGTTGCGCTCAAATTGATTGAGTTCCTCTTGCATGGCTAGCAACCAATATGAGTCCGCCTCGGCTTCGAGGATGCTTTTGGGTTCAAAATGAGAAATGAAAGCAAAGTTACCACATAGGTCATGAAGTTTGGAGCGAGTTGTTACCCCTTTAGATGCATCACCTAAGATGAGCTCCTTGGGATGATTTGTGGCATATCTCCAAGCTTTAGGAAGCGGTTGAGAGCTTTCCTCTTTATCCCTTTGAACGTCACCAATTGGTTCTTGCTTATCATCTTGAGCGGGTGAGTCCTTCAAGGATAGTCTCTCCATGTCTTCACCTAATGGTTCAATCTCTACAACATTCTCAACAACCACATTAGATTCTTCAAATTTAACATGCATGGATTCTTCAATGGTAAGTGAAGATCTATTGAATACTCTATAAGCTTTACTAGTTGTAGAATATCCAACAAAGATTGCTTCATAAGCCTTAGCATCAAATTTACCCAAGTTATCTTTAGTGTTCAAAACAAAACACTTGCATCCAAAAACTTTGAAATATGAAACATTAGGTTTTCTAGAATGATACATTTAAAAAGATGTTTTGGAAGAATTTTTACATAAATAAATACGATTTGATATATAGCATGCGGTGTTTACGGCCTCGGCCCATAGATATTGAGGGAGGTCATACTCACTTATCATTGTCCTAGCCATCTCTTGAAGTGTTCTATTTTTCCTTTCAACAACTCCATTTTGTTGTGGAGTTCTAGGGCAAGATATTTCATGCTTAATTCCCTTTTCATCACAATAAGTCATGAAGAGTTGGTTAGCAAACTCACCACCTCTATCACTCCTTATTCTCAAAATCGAAAAACCATTTTCTTTTTCAACTCTTTTTCGGAAAATCTTAAAATGAGAAAAGTTTGATCTTTGTGTTTCAAAAAGAAAACCCAAGTAAATCGGGAAAAATCATCAACTAAAACAAATGCATATCTACTACCATTTAAGCTCTTAGTTTTAGTAGGTCCAAAAAGATCCATATGAATTAATTTTAAAGGCCTAGTTGACATGATATCCTTGATTGGTTTGAAGGAAGACTTGGTTTGTTTCCCAAGTTGGCACGCACCACAAATGCGGTCTTTCTCAAACTTCAAGTAAGGAATACCCTTCACCAATTCCTTTGAATTAATCCTAGAAAGATGGTCAAAAGATGCATGTCCTAATCTTCTATGCCAAAGCCAAGAATTTTCATCAAAAGCATTTAAGCATTTAGTAGAACATTCCACGTTAAGCATGTCAATGATATAAACATTATCATCACGAAAACCGGTGAGAATACAATCATTGGTTTTAACATCAAAGATTTTGCAAGAAGAATCATCAAAAACAACCTTAAGTCCACGGTCACAAAATTGACTAATGCTAAGCAAATTATGTTTCAAACCATCAACAAGAACAACATTTTCTATAATAGGAGATGCACCAATTTGAATGTTACCTATACCGATGATATTCCCCTTGGAGTCATCCCCGAAGGTGACGGTGCCACCTTCCATGTACCTTGATAGGGTTGTAAAGTTATTGATGTCCCACGTCATGTGTCTTGAACAACCACTATCAAGGTACCACCGCTCCCTACGTCTTGGAGCCTTGGTGTGTACCTACATCAAATAATTTAGGACTTGATTTTGGTACCCACATTTTCTTGGGTTCTAAAGAGTTAGTTTCATTAACCCAAACAAGATTATTGGTTCTATTTATTTGGTCATAACAAAATTTAGCCAAATGACCATTCTTACCACAATATGTGCATCTATACACTCTACCATATTTAAAAGCATAGTGAGTGTGTGATTTGTGAGCATGAGAATTGTGAGCATGAAAAGATTTAGCATGAGAAGTGTTATGTGTAGTGTGAGCATGAGAAATCTTAACATGTGAATCTTTAGCATGAGAGGTGTGCTTTTTAGAAAACATTTCTTCAAGTTTCTTAGTGTTGAAAGCACAATCTTTTAAGTCTTTTCAAAATCAACAATTCTAGTTCTTAAAGAAGAAATTTCTTTATCATTAATCTTAGGAAATTTTGCTTTGCAAGCAACTTTGTAAGCACTAAATTCATTTTGGGTAGAAATGAGATTTGAAGAAATTTCATCTTTTTCTTTAGAAATAATAGCAAGTTGATTTTTAAGAAAAGCAACTTCCTTTTCCAATTTAGAGCATTCAATCTTTTTATTATCATATGTTTCTGAAAGTTCAACAAAGGCATGAACAAGAACTTCTTTACTTAATTCATCATCTTCATCATCAAGAGGTTGAGGGTTACCTTTGGTGTGTTTGCCATGAAACACATATTCGCTATATCCGCCTCTTCCTCGGACTCGCTTTCCGAATCCCAAGTTGCCTTGTACGCTTTCTTTTCTTCCGGTTTCTTTGGCTTGAAGGAGGAGGAGGTCATCTTCTTCTTGAACTCCGGGCAATCGGCCATGATATGTCCGGGTTTTCGGCAATTGTAGCATATAATCCTTCTCTCCTCTTTACCTTCAAATTTCCTTCGGAAGTTGAGCTTGTTCCTCCGGTACATTCTCTTCACATTGCGAACAAGTAGTGATAGCTCCTCCTCATCTTCTTCATCGTCTTCAAGAGTGGATGAAGACTTGAAGGGTATGGATTTCTTCTTTAGTGGAGCGGCCTCTTCTCTTGCTTTCTTTTCCATCTCATGGGTTTTTAAGTTCCCAATGAGACTAATGAGGTCCATCTCATCCTTGTCGTTCAATTCTTTCAAGGTGGTGGCCTTGATCTCCCATGATGTAGGAAGTGCCCGAATCACTTTTCGCACCTTTTGGTTATTGGAGATGTCATCACCTAAAGAAGAAAGAGCATTGGTGATTTTAGTAAATCTAGTAATCATACAATCAATAGATTCTTCATCAATCATTTTAAAGGATTCATATTGGGACCTTAAGAGATCTATCTTAGCTCTCTTAACTTGTGAAGTCCCCTCGTGTGTGACCAATAAATGGTTCCAAATCTTATAGGCGGATTGGCAATGAATTACCCGTGTAAGGTCATCCTCATTCAAGGCAGTTAATAGGAGTTTTGGGCCTTGGAGTTAGCCTCATATTCTCTAAAGGTGAGGTCGGTCCAGTGCTCTCATCAATATCGGGTACTACATAGGGTTTGGTCAAGGATTTAGCTACTAAGCTATCTAAAGATTGCAAAAGATAGTCATCATAACCTTCCAAATAGGAAAATTAAGTCCATCAAATTTTGGAGGGGTTTTGATGTTGTCGGCCATATTTACTAGTGAATGAATGGATGAATGCAAATGTTGATTAGCAAGTTTTAAGGATCTCTCTATGGATGTTAAGCCAAACCTAGAGTCCAAGCTCTGATACCAATTGAAAATCACCTAGAGGGGGGGTGAATAGGTGATAATGCTAATCAATGCACAATTTAAAAATTATGATGCAACAATCTCACGAAGCAATTGAATATAGCAATGAATGTAGAGAGCAAGTAATAAGAGCAATGAAAATAGAGAAAGAAACAAGAGCAAGTAAACCAAACGCAAACACCGAGAATTATTATCGAGGTTCGAGCACCCAGCTCTACTTCCCCGCCTTCCCCAGAAGGATTCCAACCACTTCCACTATCACAAAGATGTCACAAATACAAGGAGTACCCAACTCCACAATCTCAAGTACAAGCAATCTCTGAGTAGTCAAAAGACCACAAACTCTCTCTTGCAAAATTCTCTTCCCCTACAAAGGTCCTTAGAGAACAATGAGTAGGAATGAAGCTCTTGTGTGTAAGGAGAAAAGAAAAGAAATCAGAGAGTTCTTGAAAATACTTCAGAAAATGAGAGAGAATTTCAGCACAAAAACTAAGAAACCAAGTCTTTTTGAATGCCTTAAATTTGTGAAAATTTTGATATTTTTCTAGTAACCAATCTCTCCCTAAACACCCCTATTTATAAGAGAGGGCTAGGGTTTAGAGATAAAACATATTTAAGGCTAATCAGAAAGTATTAAAACCAAAACATGTCATTTAAACACACTTAAGTGAGAAAAGGATAAAAAATAAACCAGCTCAGAAAATAACCGTTACTGTTCAAACGACTAGCTCGGTCGACCGGGCCGGTCGACCGCTAGTTCAAAAAATATAGCCGTTGCAGGCTGACGGTCGACCGCCCGGTCGACCCAAAAATACAGAGAGCAGAGTCTGTCAGTCAGGCAAGTCTCGGTCGACCGTCCGGGTCGACCGTGAAACGTGCACACTGACACGTACTGCTGCCAGAACCCCGGTCAACTGGGTCGGCCGACCGGCTTGACCTGACATAGGGTCGGTCGACCCTGGCGGTCGACCGGCTCAGGTCAAGAGCCAAAACAAAAACGGAATTTTGAGGAGAAATCTATTTTTAACAAAATAGTTTTGAATAGGGATATATATAATGGATAAAAATGAGTTTGTAGGCTGAAGATTGTATACAAACTATTTTTGTTCATTTTATAGGAAATATGTATGGAAACTAGATGTGCGCAAAAACGTGTGTGATAGAGCTTCAAAACCTATTCACTATTCTTTAACAAAACTACAAAACTAGAAACAAATCTAATGATATATCTTGAGCAATCTTGAAGTCTTGAGCCATGCAATGCCTTGCTAGAGCCTTCTCTTCTATTGTTCCTTCCTTGATGTGCAAAACGCCTTCTTTGCTTCATGAACCTAGAAGTTCTTGCAATAGCTAAGCAATGGCCTCCCAATATGGTACTAACCTGAAACTTATCTTAAACAAACTAATTAGTACCAAATAGCTCTTATTTGTTTTGTTATCATCAAAACTCTAAACAAATGAAGAGTGTAACCTTTTGGGCAACAGATCCCAAACATCATTTCTGACAAATTGATTCACTCTTCTTTCATTGCAATAGTCCAAAAATTATCTGCACATGCTTCTTTGATATTCTTCGGCTCAATGAGTGATATAAAAGCAATTTGTGTCATGTAGTTCAACTTGGATCTTGTCTGAACGCCTTGATTTATATCTCCAAAAATCAAATCATGTGGATGATTCCTTACTTTATATATATGCTTTACGTAACTTAGTAGGAGTCTCATCAACATTAGAAATGCTAATATCATCAGAAGATATAACAGTATTATCAATTTGAGTATCTATGATAACATCATCATGTGAAGAAGTATTAGAAATAGGCTTAGTAAAAGATTTATCAAATTTAATAGTAATGATTTTTCATTGTAAATATTTTTTATTAAATATTCTATATGCTTTACTTTGAGTAGAATATCCAACAAACTACCTTCATTAGATCTAGCGTCAAAATTATCTAAAGCATCTCTTGTATTTAAGATAAAACATTTACATCCAAAATCTTGAAATAAGAAACTTTTAGAATTCTGTTATAAAACAATTCATAAGATGTTTTGTTTAAAATTGGTAGAATAAGCACATGATTTAAAACATAACATGCAGTAGCAACAGTTTCAGCCCAAAAATATTTTGGTAAATGACTGTCCATCACATAGTTCTAGCACATTCTTGTAAAGTCCTATTCTTTCTCTCCACAACACCATTTTGAGGAGATGCTTTAGGAATACAAAGTTATGTATAATACCATACTTATCACAGAAATTTGCAAAAGATTCATTTTCAAATTCTCCTTCATGATCACTTCGAATAGTGACTATGTTTAGAGACTTTTGATTTTGAATGCTTTTATAAAAACTTAAAAACTCATGAAAAGTATCATTTTTTATTCTTTAGAAAATTACCCATGAAAAATGTGAATAATCATCAACAATAACAAAAACATACCTACTTTTGTTTAAAGAAGCAAAACGACTAGGACCAAATAAATCCAAATGCAATAGTTCTAAAGGTCTATTAGTAGAAACTAAATTTTTAGATTTAAAGATGATTTAACTTGTTTTCCTAATTGACAAGAATCACAAAATAATCCTTTTTAAAAGCTATTTTTGGAAGACCTTTAACTAAATCAAATTTAGAAATCTTAGAAATTGTTTTCATATTTAAATGACCAAATATTTTATGCCATAAAAAAATAATCATTATTAGAAGCAAGTAAACATAAGTTATCATTTGATGATATACAAGTTATTGATAACTCATAAATATTATTGTTACGAAATTTTTAAACAGAATATCCTTCATTTTAGTATCATATATAAGACAT
This sequence comes from Agave tequilana, assembly GCA_038442645.1. Classification (NCBI taxonomy): domain Eukaryota; kingdom Viridiplantae; phylum Streptophyta; class Magnoliopsida; order Asparagales; family Asparagaceae; genus Agave; species Agave tequilana. Next base: position 185,609 of record JAVJIF010007633.1, read on the forward strand.
GCATCTTTTTCAAAAATAAGTTTATAACCCTTATTACATAATTGACTAATACTTAATAGATTGTGTTTTTTAACCTCTTACTAAAAGAACATTTTCAATAAGGGATTTCGAAATGTTACCAACCATACCGATACCAATAACCTTTCCTTTGTTATTGTCTCCAAATATTACTGTACCTCCCTTTTTGATTTGAACGGAAGGCAGTAGTTGAATGTGTCAAGTCATGTGAAACAACCACTATCAAGTATCCACTTTTCTTTATAAGGTACCTATAAAATAAAATATTTTGTATGGACCCATCATGATGGGGTCCAAAAAGATTAGCCTTTAGGAACCCAAATCCAATTGGAATTTGGTTTCCATTTGTTAGTATAAACATAATTAACAGAATTACATACATCATGTATATAAGATGCAATATAAGCATTTTTATCAACATTATTTAGATTTTTAGGAATCCATAGATATTTATTCCTAATTCTTTTTAAATATATTAGTATTTATTTTCACAAAAGAATTATATGGATTGTTATTATAAAAATGTGTAGATGTTACAAAATTAGTTTTTGAAAATCCAAGACCAACATGTGTAGGTTTTTAAATCTTATCTTTTGAAAATCCAAGACCAAAATGATTATTATTTGACATCTTTTGATAAGATAATATATCATTTAAATTTTCTTTTCCTTTATTAAATTTTGTCACATTTTTCAAAAAATTTTCATACTTAATTTTGAAGCTAGTCATTTCTTTATCTAAAATAGTAATTCTAGAATTTAAAGAAATAGTTTCTTTTTTAAGCATAAAATTCTCTTTTAAGAAATTCTCATTATCTTTTTTTAAAGATGAAATAACTTTTTCAAAATCATCTTTTTGAGAATTTAAAGAAGATGTTTGAGAAACATAAATTGAATTTTCATTACTGAGTCTTTCATTTTCCTTTGTTAAAACTTTATTTTTAATCTTTTTATTTTTAAAATCATTATAAAGTTCACTAAATGCTTATAATAATTAATCATAACCTTGTACCTCATCTTCTTGAATCAGGAAGCAGATATTGGCGGTTTCAGTGGCTTCTTTTTCGTCAGAGGAAGATGAATCACTATCATCCCAAGTTGCTTGGAAGGCTTTTTTCTTCATGTTGAACTTATTAAAATTCTTGAAATTTCCTTTTGATTTCATCAATGGGCAATCCTTCTATATGTGACCTGGTTTGTTACACTTAAAACAATAGGATTATCATTAATATCTTTATTCTTTTTAAACTTACCTTTTTTTAAGAACCTTTTGAATTTTCTTGAAAGCATCGCTATCTCCTCTTCATCGTCATTTGAATTGTCCATATCTGAGGATGTATGAAAGGCAAGTACTTTCTTCTTAGATTGAAGTTGTTGTTCATCATTCTTTCTATTTTCGAGTTGCACGTCATATGCCATTAGATTACCAATAAGGTTTTCTAATGACATTGTCGAGAGATCATTCGCTTCTTCTATTGTAGTAGTTTTCTTCTCCCAATCAGACGTGAGTGCACGAAGGATCTTTCTGAATTTTTCAACTTGAGTGTATTCCTTTTCAAGGGCTACTAAGGAATTTGTAATGTCAGTGAACCTTGTAACCATTTCTGCAATGGTTTCATTTTCCTTCATTTTGAAGAGTTCAAACCTGTGAATAAGAATAGATATTTTAGACTCTTTAACCTTATTTGTACCTTCATGTGTTACCTGTAAGATCTGTCATATTTGATTTGCAGATTTGGCCGTTGACACGTGATTGAATTCTTCTTTGTTCAAGGCACAGTAAAGCGCATTCATTGCTTTGGTATCAAGGTTGACAGATTTCTTTTGTTCTTCACTCCAAGCATCATAATTGGTTATAAGTTTGGTGTATAGTGCTTCCACTATATTCCATAGTTCAGAGTTGAGTGACTGCAAGTAGATCTTCATTCTACACTTCTAGTAGTTGTAGTTCGATCCATAAAATAATGGTGGATGTTGTATATAATGTCCTTCTTTGAATTGCGATGAAGGGAATTCCGTTGCCATCCTTGCTCTGATACCAAGTGTAGGTTCTATAAACAAGCAACACAAACACTAGAGGGGGGGAATAGTATTTATAAACTTTTTAAATAAACTACTTGCAGGAAAGTAAAATTCACAGAATAAAACTCAGAAAATGCAAATGCAAAGATAAAAGATTTTATCCTGGTTTGGTCCTTGTGACCTACGTCCAGTCCCCAAACAATCCGCTTGAGATTTTTCTTTTCCTGATTTGGATACACCTAAAACCAACACTTGCACACCACTTGACAAAACACCTTTTGCCAAATGTGTACAACTCCTCTTACACCAAGAAGACAACAACACCTTGTACAACTTTGTCGACTTGCTCCATTATACAGTCGACTAAGGCCTTTCACAAAAAATTCTAAAAATATACAAAAATAGTCAAATTCTTCATAGGAGTTTGAGCAATCAGAACTCTGTATAAACACTTGAGATAGAGCTCCAAATGCATCTGTATCACTTTGTTATCCATTATCAAAATCTTTCAATCTGTAGGCTTCAACAGAAACTCTCTTATCAAACTTTGACAAATCCAGATATCTTTAATTCTATCAATCTAGATTAGAAATCATGTTATTTTGGAAACCAAGATTTAATTTCATCACACCCATTTGAACTTGACCAATATCAAAATTTTGAAAACTGCATTGATATTTTGTAAGTTATTCCTTTCCTAAAATTGAACTTGAGCATGAATATGATCCTGAACTTTAACTTGGCAATTCAATTCTATTTTTTGATTCAATATTGACTCTGGTATCTTTGCCCAATTTTCATCACTTTCCCGAGTCAGTATTGTATCTTGTGTCTGTCCATCGTGAAATTGAATCACCAATCTTTCTAAATCAACATATTGAACTTGACCAATGCCATACTTTTGAAAGTTCCATTGATAAATTGACAAGTTCTCATTTTTATGAAATTGAACTCAGACAAGAATGTGACTTAGATCTTGAAATTTGTGATCTAGTTCAAATCTCTAAGTTAATATTGACTCCGTTTTGCTACCAGATTTGAGCAATACTTTAGAGTCAGTTTTGATTCCCATACCTGTCATTCTTGAAGTTGAATCATCAATCTTAGAAAGTCACATTCAATTGATGGAAAATGAATGTGGACTTGAGTTTCAACATCGTGATTTGGACCTTTCTAAACAAATTTTGACTCCTGAACCTTTACTTGACTTCAGTCAATTTTCTGAATCAATCATAGTCCTGTACTTCTTGAATCCAAATCTATCATTCCATTTTTTCACACTCCATTCTAGGACAAAGGTGTTAAAAATAATGACTATGAAATTAATTTAAAATTTGAAAATTAGATAGGGTAAAATTCCTAATGAAAATCATCCATGAATACATCATAATAGTGGATTATATTAGAGAGGTCACTAGTGGGTTTCTCTGGACTCCACGTAATTTGAATTGGGCCGCATTTCATGGAGCAATCAGACCACCGCCGGAGCCACCACCTTAAGGTGATTTTTTCTTTCCTCTCTAGTCTACAAAACTGCACTTTTATATCACATTTTTCTACTGATTTATGATAAAAATGACGCTTCTCACCCGTCTTTTGGTCTCTTTTGCAGATAATCAAGACTAGAAGGGATAGAGGTAATAAGAGCTTAATTATACCCATTTTGGATAATTAATCCGGATGAGTTGGAGGCCAAGCTAGAGAGCTTCTAGAAGAATACCTTAGATTCCTGTATTTTATGCTGTATCTGGAGAAATACGCGTCCAAATATTACAAAACCAGATACATACAGAAGGTGCTAGAAGCCAGACAAACCACGTGACCAAAATTCAGGGCAATTGGCCCAAATATTGTCGTGTTTCCTTCGGGCTGCCGCGACTTTTTGGTAGGCCCACACGTCGATTTTTTATGCTTGGCTTCATCTCGCATTCCAGATCCTTCCTATTCCAGTAAATACTGAATTTATAGACCTGAGACGAGGGATGGAGAGCAGTAGTTAGGATTTCTCTCTTTTAGTAGTGTAGTGTAGGTGTTCTTCTTCTTTCTTTTATATTTTTATTTCCTTTTAGATTCATGTATTAAGGCAAAGAAATTTAGAGAGAGAAAGAGAGAGATTGATGTAATAGATGGTGATAATCTATATAATCTTCCTTCTTTATTCAATGGTTTCTTCTCTAACCTTTAACATGACTATCTAACTTTCATTTCATGACAATCTAACTACTAACGGCTAATCATCTAACCTCTTCTTGATAATTCATATGAATCTAATAGCATCTACAAGGCCTTGCTCTTGCAAGAGCCATTGATGGCTCATGATGATGGATAACATCTAACTTGCTAACCTGTTAACCAAGCTAACTCTCTCTTATTTCGTGCTTACTTCTAATGGTTTTGATGATCTAAGATTTGTATTAGCTTGCTCTTGATGCAAGTTTTGAATGTGAGGAACCATCATATGTACCATGCTTTGTATTGTCTCTTGAAGCCGAGAACTAGTAATGGCCAAGGATGCATGTGAGACAACTATCACTAAAAGGTTAGCATGAGTAGTGGATCATTTAGTAGTTAGTTGCTATGAATCTTTTTCTCTTTTTATTTTGTTTCAAACATTTTCTTCAACATAAAAATACCATTTTTTTCATGTTGTTTTCATCTCCTATTTCTTCTACTTATTCTTTTCTTTTTTTTGTTTTTAAAATCACTTTCCAAAACCTCTTCTTATTTCATTTTCTTTTATCTTATTTCTATATTCTTCCACCGATTTACAACCACTTTTTATCTATTTTCACATCGCCGTTTTCATCGCCTTCTCCACCTATCACTTCTGAATTTCTTTTCTTTTTCTTTCTTTCATTCTTTAACACAGAAGAAATTATTAACAACTGACGTGAATAAGGACTGTTAATGCTTCTATCGCCTCTTGTCCTTATGGATTCGACCCGTTGAGCCAATGCTATAACAGAAGTATTGAGGGACATTAGCACACAAGCTTTTACACTGATTTCAAAATACACATTTTCAAGTGCTGGTTTTCCGCCCCAATCAGGAACCAGTATGGAAAATATTTAGCTCAACTGTCATATTTCCAAATTATAAGATTAAAACTCCATTTCTACATCTAATGGCAGCATCATCGATAGCAAGGAATGGTCTCTCTAAGATCACAGGAGAGTGACTGATAGGATTAGATACCGGTTCAGTGTCCAAGACCACAAAGTCCTCAGGGAAATAAAATTCGCCTACCTTCAATATAACATCCTCAACAATTCCCTTGGGGACTTTAATCGACCTATCTGCTAAAAGTAATGTAAGGTTAGTGGGTTGTAATTCCCCTAAATCTAATTATTTGCACACATAATAGGATAAAAGGTTTACACTCGCCTCTTGATCTAATAGACATCAATTCATAACCTTATCTCGTATCCTCATTGAAATCGTTGGATGCCCCGAATCTTTATACTTTGGTCCAATCGTTTGCTGGATAAGACAGGATGCCTATATATCAAATATTTCTTCACGAGGAACAGAAGTTTTCTTTTAACAGTGGTGAGATCCTTGAGAAACTTGGCATATGAAGGAATCAGATTGATGGCATCTAACAAAGGAATGTTGATTTGTACATTTTTAAAAACTTTTAAAATTCTCTCACACTGATTTTTCTTCCTATTTGCTTGAAGACATTGAGGAAATGGGACTTTGGGCACAAAGAATTCTCTTGAGTGTCAACAACAACTTGATCATCTATCTTTGTTGACTCTTTTAGCATCTCTTTTTCTTTTTTCTTGCTAGGATTTTCAACATTGGGATTATTTGGTTGAGTTTGAACTTGGATGTCCACTTTCTTTCCCGACCGTAACGTGTGGATGGCTTGGACTTCATAATTTGATCCCGAGCCAATTTCAAATTGGCCCTTCGGAACATTCTGAGGAACATATTGTCCCTTCGAGTTGCGCACAGTTTGGTTGGAGGATTATCCTTTCTCTCTCCCTCCTATAGATGCAACTAACTGATCTAACTGAACCTCGATTTTAGCTATTGATTGAGACATAGTATTTGTAAATCACCTAGGGGGTGAATAGGTGATGGCTATATTAAATGGCAAATAATGCGGAATTAAAATTTACTTGCTAGCAACCTAGTAAATACCAAGCACAGCACAAAGAATACTTGCAAATAAGTAAACAATATAAGTGTGCAATAAGTAAAGAAAGAGTAGAGTAAAGAGAAAAAGAGTAAGCAATCAAACACAATGATATATTCCGAGGTTCCAGCCACTGCTCTACGTCCCCGCATTAAATACTATGAAAGATTTTCACTATGACCGATCTCACTAGATTGTCAACCGTTACAAGCTCTCAGTAGAACTCAATGGAATCACAAGTTCTCTCTCGCGGTGTCGCAACGCCAACTTCGGAGCTCACTAGCTCACTTGAGGCCGCAACCTCTACAACTTCACAATAGAAGAAAATAGGTGATCTTCACTTGATAACAAAAAGGCTCACAAGCACAATCCTATAAACAAGATGAGGAGGTAAAACTCTTTGGGATTGTGTAGTGGAAATAGCTTGTAAAGATGTAGAGGGAAGGCTCAAGATAAAACAAGAATGAGGAATTTTGGTTCAAAAGAAAATCTTTTAAGAAAAAGACTAAAACTTGATTAAATCTTCTTATAAACTTGCAAAATCTTTTTCAAACTTGTTCCTGGGTTTTTCTATAGTCCCACTATTTATAGAGGATGAAAACAAGAGGAGAAAACCCAAAAGAGTCGTTGAAAAAAAGTCCCAGAAAAAGACAAACAAAAATATAACCGTTGGGAAAAATCAGAAGAAAATCCTTTTGTCGGTCGATCGGCCGGTCGACCGCTTCTGACCGTTGGGGATAGCGGTTGACCGGTTGGTCAACTGTTGTTTCCAACTAGAGAACAAAGCTCTCTGTCGGTCGATCGGGGTGTCGACCAGACCCAATCGAGAGCAAAGCTCTTGCAGTCGGTCGACCGCATGGTCGACCGGAGTGCACACAATGCACTTTGGTGCATGTCGGTCGATCGACCTTGGGCCAAAAGCTTGTTATGGAGATTTTTTTTGAAACCAATCTTTTTCTGACAAAATAAACGTTGATCTTTAAACACAAAATAGAGTTCTAGGGACTTAATAGAAGCAGTGTGTGATCATGGATCAACACAAAATAAGTTAGAACTATATTTTGTAAAAATACTTTTCTAAATCAAAACTAGTTTTTCTGAAATTCGATCTTGAAAATGACAAAGAGAATAGTTTTGAACTCTTTTTAAAGTACTTTAGGAATATGAAAGATGTGTGTGTGTGTGTGTGTCAATCCCAAAAGAGCTATCAACCTATATCATCTTGTTTTAACAAAACCATAAATCCTATCTTAAATGCAAAAAGCAAAAAAATACAAATCTTGATATAGTCTTCTCTTGCAATCTTGATCCTTGAGCTCATCTATGTGCTTAGGCTCTGGGATCGATATGTTTTTGGCTTCCAAATGTGTGAGTCTTGTGATGGAGTCAAAATGCAACAAAGAGTTAACCTGAAATTTTGCGAAACAAAATTGTTAAAAATATAACTACATATGTTTTGTTATCATCAAAACTAAGTCTAATGGCCTTTGAGCCAACAATCTCCCCCTTTTTGATGATGATAAAACACATGGAGTTATTACAAATAATTTAGAAAGAAACTTCAAGCGAAACTCCCCTAAACACATGCATATATTAAAAATAACATATAGGAAAGATACATCAATAAAAGCATATGAATTGGATGTATCAATTAAGCTCTATGCAACCCATCTATACATACCAAGAGTACAGAATTACAAAGGTATATGAACAAACTGTTTCCTCCAACCAACCAATAACGTCCAACCTCCAAAACAAGTGGTAAATGGTTAGTTTACAAAGGATACATTAGAATTCAAACACACCACATACCACACATAGATGATATGTATCAAATATCAATAAAAAAAGTGATAAACTTCCTAAAGACAATAGTGATATCATAAAAGAAATTTGTCCATACAAAGGTTCATGTCAACCCCAAAACAAGTTTCAAACCATAAAATAAGTAATAATATAAAAACACATGTCCAAACACCAAATACTACATGTCCACATAAAAGAGTACATAAATAAAGACATGAAAATAAAAACTCCCAGATAACTCCACAAAATCTTTCTCCCCCTTTTTGTCATCAAAGAAAAGGGTCATTCCACCTAAAAGTCTGGATCTTCAGGAGGAGCAGGTGCCTCGGAAGGATCTGGAGGAGGTACCCAGTGTACGCGCCGGAAAGAAAAAGGGAAAGAAGTCTTTACTGTAAAATTTTCCTTGAATCAGATTAAAAAATTACAACAAAACTGCTTTTTCCTTCCAGTTACAAGGGAGGGAGGATGTTGAGTCTTGAATCCTCCCTTTGTTTAAGGCTGGGTTCTTCGTGTGGCGGTGGAGAGTGAATCTTGTTCTCCGTTGACCGGATGACCGTCGGGATCGTCAGAGAATCTTCTCTTTGGCTGGTAGAGGGAGTAGCACAGCTCTGTCTACGAAAACTCTCAAAGAGAAGGTAGGCAAAGAGCAGCTTGTACGCAGCAAGCTTGACGAAGAGTTGAGCTCTCTCCTGTCTCGGTCTGTCTCTCTCTGTGATCTTCTGATGCAGATGCCTTTCTGATCGCCCTTGTGTCTATCCCCTCTCTTCTCTCATTGCCCGACCTCATAGCAAACGAGGCTATTTATAGAGGTCCTAGGGGGTGAACGTGCCCTCTAAAAATGCTCCACGATGAGGGGCCAACTTCCCCACTTCCCCGCTATGTGGGCGGTGACTGGCCCAATAACCAGGGCGGTTATAACCGAGGCGCGAGACGCGGGTGTCGAGCCCACACGCCTTGATGTTGAGACACGGGTGTCGAGCCTATGCGCCTTGATGTTGAGACGCGGGTGTCGAGCCCACGCGCCTTGATGCTGAGACGCGGGTGTCGAGCCCACGCGCCTTGATGCTGAGACGCGGGTGTCGAGCCTACGCGCCTTGATGGTGAGACGCGGGTGTCGAGCCCACGCGCCTTGATGCTGAGACGCGGGTGTTGGACCCTCGCGCCTTGGTGCTGAGCCTTCGCGTCTAGAACTTGAAACTCTGCTTTTTAATGGCTTGTCTTTTAGTGATTTTTAGACAGCCTACAGAACCCCCTCCAAAGTTTTCGATATTCTGCAGTTAAATGGGACGGATTTCGAAATACTTTGGATTTTAGCTGAATTCACCTCTATGACTGGACTGTTAATGCTCCGGTTTGATCTTATCTGGAGTTGGTCTTCGTGAGTGTACTGTTGAACTCTTTGAGGCCACCAGAGTTGATCGTGTTGAGTGTCTAGATACACAGTCTAAACCTCCCCGATTGCTTTTAGTCTGTCATGGACGCGCTTTAAGCCAGGAGTGGATGATCGTCTGCTTGTGCCAGTGTACTGTTGAACTGATCTGCAGAAGTAAGGACTGAACGCCAGTTCTTTTTGAAGAGCAGAGATATTACTGCTTTACAGACGCGACTTTCATGGGTGCGTCTTTTGGAAATGAAAAACACGACTGATCTTTCATAAAGCAGACGCGATGTTCAGCCGGGCTGGAAAGACGCGAACTTCTTAGAGAGACGCGACTTTTTGAATGCATTTATGGCGGTGATGACGGGGCATGTCCATCGAAGAGACGCGACCGTCGGGTGCGAATCCGTGCCATGTCATGATTGCACTGCCAGTTGGCCTGGGGAACCGACGGGATTTCACCTTTTGGCGCGCGGATTTCCCGGTTCATTAATGATCTGTTCCACGTGTCAAGCGATGACTCGCTGCAGAGTCATGGAGCATGATCTTCGCGAATCATCAAAATGATTTCTTCCACGCGTCAAGCGATGACTCGCTGCAGAACTAATCGAGCCACGCGCCGCGTATCTTCGCGAATCCTTGTGCCTATAAATGGCAACAGTCAGAGAGATACCTCTTCTTCTCCGAGCGTGCTTGTTTAGGGTTTTCAAGAAAAAGAGTTCTTCTTTCTCTGTTCATCTCCATTACTGGATTCTTAATCACCAATGGCACCTAAGACCAAGCCAACCGCATCCTCTTCAAGAGCGACCGTCGCCGAGGCCCAGAGGGGCGGTTCCTCCGCGCAGGCAGTCTCTTTCCCAGGTATAACGCCGTTTAGGCTTGAACTTCACCATTAATGGGAGTTCATGAAAACCCAAAAAGATATCTTTTGGAGGAGAACCATTACACAGAAAACAAACCGTGTTTGATTCTCAGACGCGGTCTCAAACGCGGTCTTTGAGTTGATAACCAAGGCGTGGGTTTGATGACCCGGTGCCAGCGAGTCCTGCATTTCGGATTCTTCACTTAGATATTTCTAATTGTGAAGGGTCGGGACGCGGACTTGAAGATTTTTCATCAGGTGCAGGTTTTTTGATGAATCTTGCACCTGAGCCCAAGTACTTAGAGATTTTTCATAAGTCTTGGTTTGCAAAACGCGAATTTGATCCCGCGGGTCTCACGCTTGGATGCGTATTTGCAGGTCTGGACGCGGATTTGATAATTCCTGCGTCCAGTATTTCTTCTGCGTCTGGACGCAGATTCACAGGTCTGGACGCGGATTTGATAATTCCTGCGTCCAGTATTTCTTCTGCGTCTGGACGCAGATTCGCAGGTCTGGACGCGGACTTGATAATTCCTGCGTCCAGTATCTCTTCTGCGTCTGGACTATAGACACTTAGCATTTTTGATAAGGTGACTGATTAAGTGTCCTTTTCTTTTGCAGTACCACACCCTTCTGTCCCACTCGCCAAGAAGCGCCACTTTGGACATGTAGGTGGTGCTGACCGTGATCTGGCCTTTGTGCTATGAAGGACAGTACCTGTGACTGTTGACAAGTCACAGGAGCGCCAGAAAAGGCTCTCCAATGTTGATATGACAACTCTTAGGGTGCTTATGACCGATGCAGCATTCACAACGGATGATCGCGTCAAGCTGGAGAAGCCTGCCTTCTTCTTCGGAGATCGTATCGGCGATGGCGGCTATTCCATGTATGACGGAAATTATAGATGGCTCCGTCAGATAGGGGATAGAAGATTCTTTCTTCCAGACATGGAGAGGATGTTCCCGCTGTCTTATCTCCAGCACATGTCCGTCCCTCGGAAGATGAAATGGGACGTTTCTCGATACGTCCCTGAGATTACCCTCGGTGACTTGGGCTCCCAGAAGGTATACCGTCATGATGGTCATGATAGGGCGGTTCTCGGCCTGTTCCCTGGGTCGAGCAAGTCTGAGCTCCCAGTTGGAGAGATACCAAAACTCGGCACTACCTTCCTCAACGCGTTTATGAAAGCGGAGGGTGATTTTCCTGTTGAGTTCCGTGCGCCCGGGTGGGTTCATTCCACCGAGAAGTATTGGTGGCGCAGGATGGTGAGCTTCGTCCTTGTCGATCTTGGAGATCTGCTAGAGCACGTGGGATTGTACCCAGCAGTCAGGGCCGTGCAGTATGGCATCCCGCCGAGTTCTCAGAACTTCTTCGGGGTCCCGGAGCGTTATAATTCTTTGACGGGGACATTCTTCACCCCAGTCGGAGAGATGGGCCTTGCACTGCACGAGTTGCATGAGGTCTCTGGACTGGCAACAGGGGATTCTCCCTATGAGGAATATGTCCCAACCACTGAGGAGCTCAACCTTATGAAGAAAGGGTCTCCTCAAATGTACGAGACTTATTGGGAAGTGCTATGTCATTTCCATATTTGCGGCCAGATGACCACTTGGAGGTCGGGAGGAATCAAGCAGCTGTCTTGGGCCAGTTACTTGTTCAACAATGTCAACAAGAAAGACCATCCAATAACCCGACTGGCTCCCAGCTCTGACGAGGAGATTGACGATAGGATCGCCCAGGCTCCTGAAAGCTTCTACACCACGGTTTCGAACGAGGACGGTTTCGAACCTGACATGGTCTTCGAAAGCTTTCACCATCAAGCCCGGACCCCTATCTCCGATCGAGCATTGTTGGCGGGCTTCTTAATGCTGTGGCTGAAGCGTTGTGTGGTGCCCACGCTGCCACATGAAGTCATTGTTGCCGATGTAGTGTACCCGGCGGTGCTCCTGGCCTATGGCAGTCCCATAGCCCTTCTTCCGCCGTGGCGGCTGGCATTCAGAGCGGGTTGCGGGCGTTAACCCAGGCTTTCTGCGAACCCGGGAAGGCTGTCGACTCCCATGGCAAGCCGATCCTTGACTCAGAGGGGAAGCCGACGGTGAAGCGCCCCAACCCTCGGATCGAGCTGCCTTATACGTACCTCATGGCTTGGTACGTGATGCACTGCCCTTCCCTGATGACGCCAGTGCCTTGGAGTGAGGGTTTCGCCCCTTTTGTACAGCGGTTGGAGGGTTTGGACTGGCGTAATACTTATATGTATTTCGTCCGGAAGTGCATTTCAGATGCAAAGAACTACCAGCTCAATCGCTGCTTCCCCGAGATCCCTGGTACATCTTTCGGGGATCTATTTACTGATTTCGCGGGCCCAGATGACTTCACGAGGTTGTCCACGGGGGTCTTCTGGTGGTTGATCAACATTCGGCCCGGATATATGCTTTTCCGGCAAGGGACTTCATGCACAATCGAGCCGTACATGCCGAATCGTTTCGCCCGACAGTTCGGCTACGATCAACTCTACGTCGGTAATCCCAATGCTCGACTCGCCTTCGAAGGGAACTTGTTCGAAGGTGCTCGGGCTTGGTACTACAGTGTGGCCGGAGGGACGGAAGCAACTTTCCGTCTACCTATCGAGGGATCAAAGTGCCGTATGAGCTTCAGCTTCTGCTCCTGGTACTTCCAAGTCAACCAGACACCCTACTTTGTTCCGGAGTATTCATGCATTGAGAGTATCAATGCAAATCTCGAAGCAAGGTCGGAGTCCGGTAAACGCTCGCGAGGCGTCGAGCAGTACTTGAAGGCTCTGAAGGAGGTCGGGAGAAGGTCAAGGGAGGAGCCGCGAGCAACAAGGGCGGAGCCGCGACCAACAAGGGCGGAGCCGCGACTAACCAGGGCTCGACAGGCGGTGGGCAAGCGTCGTCAAGGCTCTACTTCCACTGCTGAGCCTGCCCCAAAGAAGGTTCGGAGAGACTTGACGGCTGCAGTTTCTCGATCCGCGGACATCCCTTCTGGTGTTGGGGAGCCGAGGGAGGAAGAGGTGGACAAGGATGACACTCCCTTAGTCCATGCCCGCAAGTTACACCGCAGGAGCCTTAGGATTGCAGAGGAAGGGGAGCCTGCTGACAGACCCACCGCCACTGACGAGACCGAGCAGCTCGAGGTCGATATAATGAGCGGATGCGATGTTGAGATTCCGGGGATCTCAGCTCAGCCCGAGTCTTCCTCAGCTCAGAGGAGGGATGAGGCACAACAGCCTGGGTCTCCTTCTGTCTTCATCTCCAGTCCTCGGATGGTTGACCCCAGCCCTACCACTGGGGTGTTTAGAGGCAAGGTTCCGGCTACGAGGCCTCTCACGTTGAGCTGTCGTCTTCCTTATCCGCAGAGGAAAGCGATTTTGAGGATGAGGTCGACTATGGTGACGAACCCGCTCCTCCAGATCCGAGCAAATTCTCACACATCTCGGAGGAGGAAATACATGGGTGCGAGCCGTTGATGGTATCACCACTGGCGGCAGTTACTCCCGCCGAAGGTATTCTTTTCACCTTCTAACCTGATTTCCCTTTTCATTTTGAAGAGGAGGCTTTAACATTCTCCTTTTATGCTGCAGGATTAGCTGAGGATACCGAGGCTGCAACCTCCTCGCATATCGAGGAGATGGTGCAAGAGTTGACCCAGCCGGAAGGAGTTGAGACTCCAGCTGCCGAGACTTCTACTCTGCAGGAAGAGGAGGCCATCACTGAAGTCAGGGAGACTTCTCCTCTGCAGAAGAGGAGGCCACCACTAAAGTCAGGGAGACTTCTCCTCTGCAGGGTTCGCCCAAGGATTCGACATCTCTGGACTTCCAGCTTGGTAAGGAAGTTTTGATGTCTCGGATGTTTCTCTTTTTACCATTCTGGCTAATGTTGAGATAACTTGCAGAGAGAACTGAGGGGGCCCAGGTAGAGAGTCTGACGGTCAGTGTCCTCCCGGAAGGCCACACGGCCCAAGCCTTGGCTGAGGTTCTGAGGAGGTCGAGCTCACTACCCTGTCATCGGCTGTGGAGGTTCCTGCAGAGGTGGTACCCCCAGAAGCGCCAGTGGCTGCTCCTGCTCCTGCCGTACTCGTGGTCAGCTCGACTCTTGCACCAACAGAGCCGATCTACATCCCCCACCTCGTGATAAAAAGGGGATCGGGGAGCACTTCGGATGATGATATCATGGAGCTTTTGACACGCCAGGCGGTGCAGCAGTTCCTTACCTCGATGCGAACATGCATCGATTTCGTCCTGACTAGGGGTAGCTCCCTTGACTTTGCCCAGATGTTTCTCAGAAACCAGGTCGAGAACATCAAGTTGGCCGGAGGCCCTTCGCTAGCCCAGGCGAGTCAGCTGCTGGTGGATCAGCTAGGACAGCACCTGAGAGAGCTTCGATCCCTGGAGGATGATGCCGGTTCATCCCACGAAGCCCAAGAAACGCTGAACAGGCTTCTTGTTGCTCAAGAGCAGGAGCGAAGGGAGGTGGAGGAGAAGATAACCGATAGCACTCGTCTTCTTGAACGTGTCCAGGCTGATTACCAAAGGCTGGCGATTGAGTCCGAGGAGTCAGAGACGATCATACAGGCCGCAAAGCAGGCTATCCTTGACTCTCGGGCTGTTATAGCCAGGGCTGAGGCCATGATTGTCTTCAACGAACAGAGGCTTGCTACCTCTGAAAAGAGGCTAGCGGAGTTAGAGGTCGCCAAGGCGCAAGCTGAAGCGGACCTCTCTGTTCGTTCGTCGGAGCTGGAATCCCTCCGAGTGCAAGCGCAGGGATTTTTGTCTGAAGCGGATCTGCGGGCCTGAGCTCTCATGGAGGTTGAGAAGGCGCGTCAACATAAGATACATCGCCTTAGAGAGCAAATCCGTTCTTTGGCGGACCAGGACTTGTAGCCTTTTCTTCTTTTTTTTCTTTTAAGAAAAGGACACTCTGTTCACTAAGAGTGTTTTGTATTAGCTTTTATCATTTTTGATATAATAAAAGTCTTTGAAGTTTTTGGTTCCACCTCCTTTGTTGCCTTGCTGTGGATGAATTCGACCTCTTGATCACAATCTTTGATTAACTGACTGTGAATGCTGAACTTAGGTGAGACTAAGTTCTTTAAATAAACGCGGCGTTTGACCCATAGGACCTTAGGCAGAACTAAGCCCTTTTGATGAGACGCGGCATTGGTTCATAGGGACTTAGGTGGAACTAAGTCCTTTCGATGAGACGCGCGTCAATTCATGGAGAGACGCGGTCATCAGCTCATAAGAACTCAGATAGAACTAAGTCCTTTTGATGAGACGTAGCGTCAATCCATAGGAAGACGCGGCGGCGCCAACTCGCAGAGAGAACGCGGCTTTGAGTAACGCGAGTCTGTCCTGCCAATGAAGACGCGACTCGAGCGGACGCGAGGGACGCAGCCTTGTGTATTTTCCCCTTAATCTCAGAATGGACTAAGTCCTTTGCTGAGTCAAGTGCTTTCCCTTAAAATGGGCCCTGTTTGCTGAAGGGACGCGATTCTGAGTCACGCGGACTTTCTTTTGGGAACGCAGGTGGACGTCATTCATTCTGAAAAAGGAGACGCGGGTTCAGGACGCGGTTTTCCCATCTGCGTATCGATGTAACTTCCAGACGTTACATGCGGCCTGACATAAAGATTTTATGAGATCTTTGAACGTCAAGTCTTCATTGAAGATTGGGAAACCGGGTCGTCCGTTGTTTCCCGAAGCAGTTGTCCACGTGTTGGTTCCTCATTGGACTCAGGCGTTAATGCCTTTTAATGCAAAACCGGCGCTGGCGGTTTGAGACCGGCGTCTGCGACGCTTCCCGAAGCAACGTTCCACGCGTCAGACTCCTATTGGACTTTGACGGTCGTGCGGTCATTAAGGCCGATGGTTTTGATTAATGAACCATAATGACAGCTATCAGGGGCTGCCTATAAATAGGGGTTCCTTCTCTCCCTTTAACAGTCCATACTGTGTTCTTTTTGAGAGCGACTGCTCTAAGAGTTTCTGCCTTCCCCCTTCAAAGGACTTCACCAGGGGTTTGCCTCCATGGATGAAGGTGACCCAGAGCTTTCATGCTTCTGTTTGGTCTCTTCAGAAGATTACCACTGTCTAGTGATTTCAATAACAAAAAGCATCTCTTTGAACTCCTTTTATATCCGCGCTTCGATGCAGAGAGTTAAACTCTTGACAGAGGCCTCTGCTGGTATGCCGTCCCGACTTGCCGTGATGTTTCTAGTCCACCCAAGTTTGCACTTTGGCATCATCATCATCTGGATTTCCTCATGAAGTCTGAGTTGGTGCATTCCTTCTGGAATTTGCGCTGCCGACCTAAACTTCGCTGGATGCGAGTACAGAAGTCTTTGGCGCTTGACGCTGACTTTGCTCATGAAGCTCGCGTTTTAAGGCCACTGACTTGGATGAATTCCAACTCGGGCTGAAGGTTTCAGACCCGATTTTGCAACCCCTGTTCCCTCAACAGGGAGATGGCAATTTTCAGCGTCTGAGTCCTTTCGCGCCTTGTGTTTTCGGCGCGGGCGCAAAATGAGACCGCGTTTGAATCCTCTGTGTGGCACAGTTTTGATTCGCGTTGACCGCGTTTGAATCCTGTGTGTGGCACAGTTTTGATTTGCGTCGATCGCGTTTGAATCCTGTGTGTGGCACAATTTTGATTCGCGTCTGCTTCTGTTGACGCGGTATTTTGACTCACTGCGCGGGGCTCATCCCCGCGTCTGAAGTCTTCGACAATAGCCGCGTCTGTCACTAGTTTTCTTTATTGAAGTATCCTAAGTTCCAGATTTTCTAACCCCTTGTTTATTCCTTGTAGGTAGGCTTGATTGTCCTTTTTCAGGTTCGCTGGGCCCCTGGAAGAATATTCCGATCGGCGAACTCGTTTGATGTTCATCTACAAGGGAAGAAGTCATGGTCCTCGTCGTCTACAAGGGAGAAGTCATGGCCCTTGTCGGGGACTTAACCCTCGCCAAGATCTCTTTGAATGCGACGCACCAGTCATGCCTGCTGGCAAGGGATGGTCAGGGTAAGGATGGCGGCGAGGGGGTTACGGTGGATATAGTGGTGGTTAGCATCCCCTTCCTCTCTCACCCCAGAAGTGACATCGAGGACACTCCATGTTTGTTGGATGGCCTTCTGGCGAAAGAGATGCTCATGAATGAAGGGTTGCAGGGCTTTCTGCTGCCACCGGACCTCAAGAACACCATTGCTCTTAGCTTAGTCAGCTAGGGCTCTTTCGATGTTTACGTCATGCATCGTGGTGCAGCCGGCTCCAATTGTCACCACAGTTTGGCGCTTTTCCAAACATCATGCACTTGGAATCAGATGCGGCTTCAAGGAGTGAGTGCAGCCTCTGAGAGAGAGAGGGACTTCTTTGTACCCCTTAATTGTAACACTCAATCTTATTGTATAAGAGAGCGTTTTGTATCACTTTCATAAAGCTGAATATAAATAAAAGTGACACTTTTCTTTTTGCCTCTTTCATTGTCTTGAACTTTTTGTCTTCAGTTAGACTCATAGAAGCAAAGAATCTTTGACTTTGTCAAAATTATGATGATAATTTTAATAAGTCAAACTTTGTAGGGAAAGATCCTATTCTAGGAACTCTCACAATACTATCAGAGGTGTAATATTAACTTGACAGAGATGAAATAATTTTTGGTGGACCTGCCACTTTATAAGAGAAAGCGACAAGTAGAATTGGTACCCCCAGGGAGGGTGAACTTTTATCAAGTGTTTGGGATTAACTTGATTGAGCTCAGCTGGGGATTTGATGGAAACACTGTTGATGGTGTAGTATTAACCTAACAATATTTTTAGGTGGACTTGTTATTCTGTTGAAGAGAATAATAAGTGAGACAAGACTCGTGGGGAATCTAGGAAAGTTTGTTACCGTTAGAGGTATGATATTACTTAACGGGTTGAAAGTGGTCTTGTCAGAAGTGTAATGTTAACTTGACAAGGATGTGAGTCAGAGGTGTGATATTAACTTAACTCAGAAGTGTCACTGTCATAGGTGTAATGTTTAACTTGACAGTGAGGGTAATGCTAGAGGTGTAATGTTGAACTTGGCATTGGTCATCTCGGCTTGTATAAGGAAGTCCGAGGGAAAGTCATGGCCATAGGTGTATTGTTTAACTTAGCAATGACTTGATGCTAGAGGTGTAATGTTCACTTAGCATCATCCATTTCAGCTTCGATATGGAAGTCTGAAGAAAAGTGACTGTCAGAGGTGTAATATTAAACTGACAGAAACCCGATTACTGTTTAGAGGTGTGGTGTTAAACTTTAACAGTAATTTGTCAGAGGTGTAGTATTAACTTGACAAAGATTGACTCATGATAAGAGCAATTTGAAGACTTGTCATTCTATTGGTGAGAATTGACAAGTGAAAATTTGAAGTGCAAGAGGTATGGTGTTAACTTGGCAAATTTGAAAGTTTGATACTCCGTGTAGAGTTGACAAGCAAAATTTATACTCGACAAGGAATATTAAAAAGTTTCCATTACCAGAGGTATAGTGTTAACTTAGTAATGGTTGTATTTTGTAGACCTACCATTCTGTGGATGAGAATTGGTAAGGGATTTTGGAGGAAAGAGTGGAGCCAAGTCCACTTAGGATTTTTAGCAAACCCTCAGCTATCAACGGATTTGAGGTGCCTTTACCAACTACCGTTTGAGTTGGGCCAGCCATGCAATTCCCCTCAGCATGATGAGTTGTCGAAGACTTATGTTTGGCTTAGAAGCCAACATTTTCCTCTATCCTTAGCCGTCAGGGGCGTCGGATGTTATAATGAAGAAATTCTTCTTACTTTGATCAGAGGTGTACTTTTAACTTGATCAGCGGAAGAATACCATCTAAGGATAGTATTTCTTCAGGAACCTGCCATTGATCGGCATCATGAGTGTATCGCCGTTTGAGGTTATGAGGCGATATGACCCATTCGAGTAGACTGACTCTACTACAAATGGTCCTTCCCATTTGGGTTGGAATTTTCCTTTTGTCTTGTGCGTCATTACCATGGGTCTTCTGACGGCTAAGACAAGATCGCCTTTCTTGAAAGTTCGCATTTTAACTTTCTTGTTGAAGGCTCTGGTAATACGAGCTTGGTAGAGCTCGATTTGTTGTTGGGCCTGCAGACGTTTATCATCTAAGGCCACCAGTTCCTCGAGTCGCTGTCGATGCTTCTCCTCTGTTGTCATCTCCGCTGTCAAGGCGACGCATAGAGATGAAATTTGGATTTCCAGGGGGAGCACGGCTTCACACCCGTATACCAAAGAAAATGGCGTAGCTTTAGTCGGGGTTCGCACAGTTGTGCGGTAAGCCCATAAGCATTCACCCACTTGTCGTCCCAGTCTCGTTGACTTTTCGAGACGAACTTCTTGAGAAGCTTGCCAATAGTCTTGTTGAAAGCTTCTGCGAGGCCATTAGCGGCAGGATAGTATGCCGTCGAGGACACACTCTGGATTCTGAACTTAGCGCAGAATCTCTGGAAAGCCTGGCTGATGAACTGAGGTCCATTGTCATGGACAATTCGTCGAGGTACACCGAAACGGTAAATAACGTGATGTTTCACGAACTTGATCACGTTCGACGATTTGACCTCCTTCAAAGGAATGGCCTCAGCCCACTTAGAGAAATAATCGGTTATTGTCAAAATGAACCGATGTCCTTTGATGATGGTGGGCTGATAGGGCCAACCACATCCATCCCCCACATTTCAAATGGCCAGGTAGAGGTCGTAGAGTGGAGGTAGCCTGGTGCTTGATGGATGAAATCGCCATGCACTTGGCAAG
The DNA here is from genome assembly GCA_038442645.1 of Agave tequilana. Taxonomy (NCBI): domain Eukaryota; kingdom Viridiplantae; phylum Streptophyta; class Magnoliopsida; order Asparagales; family Asparagaceae; genus Agave; species Agave tequilana. Next base: position 205,642 of record JAVJIF010007633.1, read on the forward strand.
CGTGACATCTTTTAGCATAAGTGATGGCGTCGGCAACCATCTTGGGCCAATAGTAACCCAATCTTTGGAGTCGATGTGCCAGTTTTGGGCCAGGTTGATGGGCTCCACACATACCGTCGTGGGCTTCTCTCAATACCTCTTGGGCTTCTTTTGGTGAGAGGCACCGGAGCAAGATCCCGTCATGCGATCGACGATACAATGTTCGCGTAATCGCATTATAATAGAATTTGGGGGCTTTCCTTCGAATGGCAGCCGCCTCTTTGGTGTCTTCAGGCAGAATGTCGTATAAGACGAAATCAATGTAGGGGAATCGCCAGTCTTTAAGCTCTGGACCGGTTGACAATTCCAGTGCTTCTTCGCCCTGATAATCTCCCTTTGACTCCTGATAGCCCTCGAGAGCATTTCTCGGGCAATACAGGTCGTGGCTGTAGACGAATATCTTCTCCATTGCTCCAGCTGGAAGAGCTAAGGAGGGCGCGAGGGATGCGAGTACATCCGCGTGCGCATTTTGCCTGCGCGTACATGGTCGATGTAGAAGCTTGTAAACCCCTCGGCCATGCGGATAGTTGCATTGTGGTAGGGTACTAGGTCCTCATGTCTGACTTCGTACTCCCCGCGAACTTGGCTAACGATGAGTTTAGAGTCGCCGTATGCCTCGAGATTTTTAACGCCAATCTCATCGGCGAATTGCATCCCAATCAAAAGAGCGTTGTACTCCGCCACATTGTTGGAACAAGGCTCAGTTAATGAGACAGCTCGGGGAATCACATAATTTTGTGGGGATACGAGTACTACTCCTACCCCCGCTACTACGTGTCCCTTTGGGCTTGTTCTTGATGCACCATCGAAGAAAGTTGCCATACTTGACTTTCGAACGATGTCTGAGTCAGGCAGACTTCAGCAACTTCATCTGGGAGATCCTCGCAGACTTTGGCTGCCCTCGGATCTGGGTGCTCAGCTAGGAAATCAGCCACTGCTTGTCCCTTAATGGCCTTTTGTGGTAAAAAGTGCATCTCATATTGGGAGAGCAATATGGCCCATTTTGCCAGCCGGCCGTTTAATGATGAAGGCTTAGTCATAAGTAACCTCAGGGGGTTGACTTTTGATATGACGTTTATAGTTTGGCCTACCAAATAGTGCCGCATTTTCTGAATAGCGAACACTAATGCCAAACATTCCTTCTCGATCGGGTTATACCGATGTTCGGCTCCGATCATTGTTCTACTCAGATAGTAGATTGCTTGCTCACGTCCGTGATCATCATTCTGAGCTAATAGAGCTCCCAAAGAATGATCCATTGCCCGGACGTACACCAGGAAAGGCTTTCCGGATACCGGAGCTGCAAGTACTGGTGGTTGGGTGAGGTATTGCTTGATTTCCTCGAACGCTTGTTGGCAAGCGTCATCCTAAATGAACGAGACACCCTTCTTCATTAACTTAGCGAAGGGTTGGCATCTTCCGGAGAGGTTTGAGATAAACCTGCGGATGTATGCCAATCGTCCCTGCAATCCCCTGAGTTCTTTGAGATTTCTCGGTTTGCATCTCCTGGATAGCGCGAACCTTTTCCGGGTCCAAGTGAATTCCGGTGGATGTTACAACAAATCCTAAGAATTTGCCACTGGCCACCCCCAGGAAGGACTTTGTGGGATTCATCTTCAATTGACGAGCCCGCATAATGTCGAAGACCACTTCAGGTCCGCTATGTGATCACCTTTAGTGCGGCTTTTTACCGCGATGTCATCAACATAACATTCCACCGTTTTGCGTATTTGCTGATGGAAAATGGCGTTCATGGCCCTTTGGTATGTTGCCCCTGCATTTTTCAGTCCGAAGGGCATGACGGTGTAGCAATATACCCCTAGAGGTGTCCTGAAGGAGGTATGCTTTCGTCATCAGGATACATTTTGATTTGGTTGTATCCTGAGAATCTGTCCATGAAGGACATTCGTTCGAATCCACAAGTATTGTCAATCATGACATCTGTGATTGGTAATGGGAATTCGTCTTTGGGGCAAGCCTCGTTTAGATCGCGGAAGTCGATGCAGATCCGGATCTTCCCGTTCTTCTTGGCGACGGGGACGATGTTGGCTACCCAGTCGGGATGTTGTTCTTCCCTGATGAAGCCAGAATCAATAAGTTTTCTGACTTCTGATTGAATTGCCTCCATTATTTCTGGGTGAAACCGTCGCTGCTGTTGTTTGACAGGCTTTACGTCCGGATTGATGTTGAGGCGGTGCATAGCCACCTGAGGATCGAGTCCTGGCATGTCCTCATAATTCCAGCGAAGACGTCTATATACTCTTGTACAAGAGATATTAGATCCTTTTTCTCCGAAGGTGACAGGCCGTCACTTATGAAGATGGGCTTAGGGTTAGCCTCATCTCCTAGGTTGATCTGAATAACCTTGTCTTCTGTGGGTGGCTCGCGCTGTTCAAAGCGAGTGTCCCAAAGAGCATTTAAATGTTTGATCCAAGGATCTGTATCAGATTGGATCATTTCTTCATTTTCATCTTCCAGGTGGCTTGTCGAAACCATGTTCACTGAAAGTTCCTTGAAGATGTTGCCGACACTGACATCTGACTCCCAAGATGATGTGTCTGAAGAGTAATCGTTGCTCGACGATTCTTGAGAATCGGAGGCTGATGGGACCGGAATTGATACATAGCCCAACCCCCGGCGCGTCCGATGATAATAATCGGGGGCCTTCCCTTTCGGCACATAGGATCGAAGCAGCGTCCTCCTTCCTTTGTCGAAGTTCAACCCGGGTCTGTTGTCAGGTCGTACACCATGCATCTCATCATTTTGAGTGCTTTTGGTTCATAATGACCGAACTGAGGGGATTCCTCCTCGCCTTCCGATTCTTCGCGGCGCGTTGGTTCAGACGAGATTCGCCCAAAAAGAATTGGTTTTTGGCCTTTCTGTCTTGCTGGAACCATAAATATAGATTCTTGCGCATTACCATTATCTTGGTATGTCTCGAAGGACGACTTTACTGGTACATGCAACATTGTCAAAGCATCTTTGCCGACCAGGGGTCATCGTCTACTTCGGTGCTAGTGTCTGATGGTACTGAATCAGAAGCAAACACAGAAAAATACGCAAAATCTAAATCTTTATTAATATACCAACCGCCTACATCGTCGGTGGTATTATCAACATCGAGCTTATTAGTGCTCTTTACAAGTGGTTCTAACTCCCACAGGCACTCTTCTTTCTCGGGCTCGGTGTCAGCTTCGTTACCAGAGTCTGGCTCCTCTGGTCGCGGGACTTCATCCGCCTCCACCGGATCTTGGTACAGCAAAGAGTCGGTGAAATAATTCTCGACCCCTTTGAACGGATACCTTTCGGCGATCAACGTCTGCACCTTTCCACTCCCGTCAATGTATTTCATGACTTGGTGGAGAGCGGAGGGAACGATGAAGTTGCGGTGAATCCACGGTCGTCCCAGCAATAGATTGTAGGAAGTGTCGGCGTCGATGACGTAGCATGTCACTTCCGACTTGAGGCTTCCAATCTGGCATTTGAGCTTGATTTTCCCCATCGGACGGGTCTGGTTGGCATTGAACCCATAGATAGTTGTCTGAGTAGGGCTCAAGCGATGAGTAGGAATGCCCAGATGCTGCATGACCCGGCGAGGCATGATGCTCAACGCGGACCCTGGATCTACCTGAATGCGGTTCACCTCAGACGATCCGATATACCCTGTGAAATACAGGGGTCGATCATGCTTACCTTTAACCTGCATGTCATCTGCTGTGAAGATAATGCAGGGGGCATTCTGGGAGGTGTGGAGACAATTCTCTACATCTTCCTCCTTTGGCACCTGGGTCATGAAGACCTCAGCATTTGCCAGAGCCTCTTGTAGAGCTTCCCTGGTCGACTTTGATAGTCTAAGAAGTTCATACAAGGTAATGCGTGCCGGGATGTTGGCTAGTTGAGCCAGGACATCAAAGCGGTAAGGTGTCGTGGATCCTTCCGCCATACCTTTCGAAAGAACTCGAGAAAACTGAGTTTCTTTCTGTTTCTCCACAGGTTGTCTTGTGGAGGGCTTGGTTAGTTCTGCAGCTGGTTGTGGAGGGACTACCGCCATCTCGCCATACTGCTTCAAGTACGGCTGTCCCGAACGGGTTCCCGCCATCGGTTGGTTGGGCTCTGCGGCCAAGACTATTGTTTCTTCCTCTGAGTCGGTTAACGAGGGAACATCAGTCTCGGCTTCTCGAGAGGAGGCACCCACCACATTGCAGGATGAGGCTTTTGCCTTGCCTTGGATTTCCTGTTGGTCACAGTAGTCCATTGTTGTTCATTGACAAGGTCAGGGTGGACCCACATGATTTCCCCTTGAGGTGTAGGGACGGGTACCAGGCCTTTCTCTTGCTGCTGGTGAGGGTCTGTGTTGACCACTCTCAGCTCTCCTCTTGGAACAGGGACCACCCCCACAGGCGTTGGGGGTTGTCTTCCAAACTGGAGAACTGACGTCACATTAGCCGTTACCTTCTTCTGCTCTGGTCGGAGTTTCAACACCTCCGCGTCAATCAAAGCTTGAAGGATGTCCTTGAAGACATAGCAGCTCTTAGTAGGGTGCCCCAGCAACCTGTGGTACAAGCAATAGGTGGGATTGTCGGTCTTGCCGACTTCCTCGGGGCGCCGAGCTTCAGGGAGCTTCAGTCGGTTGCTCTTGTTGAGTAGTTTAAAGAGCGAATCGACATGTTCCTCCTTGAAGGAATATTGCTTGTTGGCGCGTGGCTGGCTTGAAGAGCCACTCGCCTTGCCCGATTGAGGTTTGGCGGGAGATTTGGTCTCCGTTGCCAAATTATCCTTCCGCTTCGTTTGGAGGGATGTGTCTGGCGCACGCCTTGTCGACCTTTCCGCCTAGGCTTACCTTCTTCCGCTCTGACGCGGGCGACAATCTCCTCAGCCTGTTCACCTTGTTGGACTAATTGCTTCCAGGTGCGGCTTTCAGCAACTCCTATTTGAGCAAGGAGTGAGGTTTGGAGATTGTGGCGGCATGTTTCCACCAGGGTGGCCTGGGTCATACCGCTTGGACACCGGAGTGCCACGTTCCGAAACCTTCCATGAAAGACTTAACAGACTCCCCTTTTCGCTGTTTGGTAGCCAAAAGGGTGGGCATCGTGACTTCGGAGTCATCCTCGAAGAAGCGTGTTAAGAACAGCTTCTCCAAATCGCCCCAGTTCTTGATAGAACCTTCTGGGAGCTTCATAAACCATTCAAAGGCCAACCCTTTCAGGGTGCCGATGAACAGGCGCGCCAGGATGGCATCATTATCTACTACATTCCCAGTTTGGGATTTAAAGTAGTAGATATGCGATTGGGTGACCCCTTCCCATCAAAGGCTTGGAGAGTTGGAGCTTTGAACTTGGGCGGGTACGGAACCAAGTCCCATTCAGCCGGGTAGGGCCGGACCACTCCTACTTCTTGGAGGTCTTTGCGATTGGCAAGGGCCTCGAGGCGTCGCTCCAGTTGACTCATTCTTTTAGCACGAGCCTTCCCCGGATCTTGGTCGCCCTTTACTTGCGACGAGGACTTGGACGAGCTGGAAGTAGATCGCCGCGTCTCCTCAGAAGGTTCGGAAGATGAGCTTTCTCCCTTTCTCCCTTTGCCCTTTGACTTTTTAGGAGGAGACCTCCTCCTGTCTTCGAGCAGCTGTGCAATCGCCTGCTTGAGGGAGTTGATAGATTCCTGCTGAGAAAGAATCATATCCATTTGTGCCTTCTGGATCTGTTCTAAACGTTTAGCCGTCTCCTCAGGAGTGCCTGTCATGTAGGCAGAGGTCTCCTTCTGACGGAAGAGTTCGAAGCCCTTGATTCCGCTACGGCGGAGTGAGAATCATTCATTTTAATGCCATGGGCTAAGGCATTATAGTCAATTGGGGGAATGGCCCCAGTCCGGGTGCGAGTGTGTTGATACACCCCTTCCGGTTCAGAGTCAGACTCGTCAGAGCTGACTGCAGGTTGTTTTCCCTTGCTCCTGCTCGTCATATTCGCAGTGAGCTCCGGGTACTCAACATCAGAGAAGGTTCTCCTTCTGTGGGAGCGCCTTCTTTTGGCTGACGGGGGAATCAGGGTCAGCTGTCCAACTAAAGACTGCTGGTGCACACCTGATCCGCAACGGCACTCAGAGAGCATATGGATGAGCCGTTGGCAGCAACACGACGAAGTGGCCTGATTGGCACTTCTTTTCTTTGTCAAATAATCCCTCAAGTCCATGGGAGGGGATTGAAAAGGTTAGCCTCGCAACGTCGAAGACGGGAGGCATCCATGTGCTGTACAGCATGGACGCGGGCTTCAGGGACGCGGTTCTCGCGCCTCAGCTGTTCAGCGCGCGTCTGGCGTCTCTGTTGAGACAAGACGCGCCGTCGCGTTGCTGCTTGGTGTGTCGGGGCAGAGACACTTGAGAGGGAGTGGGTTGCTTGGCCCACGTCTATAGGCGTGTACCTCTTGTGCTTGACAAGGCGCAGAGGCTTCACCTTGGCGTTTGGTGAGTTGGTCCTCAGAGGACCTAACTGAAGGAATCTCGCGTTTGGGCCGCCAAACGCGGACTTCGCGGGGCGCAAGCAAGGCGCCAGTTTGTATGCTGCGTCCAGCCTCAGTCAGACAACCAGAGGTTCTAACTTGCAGCTGACGCGCACGTCTCCTCTGTTAACGCTCAGCGTTTCGGTTGCGTCGCGGAGGTGGAGAGAAACCAACATCCTGATGCTGAACATCAGAGACTTTAACCACGCGGGTCTCCTGAGAGACTCTGACGCGTGTGTTCAGTGCTGCGCGGTTGATCGCAGCGGCAGTTGTGCCTGGGGCCACGCGGGCCTTCTGAGAGGCGTTGGCGCGTGCACCTTGCTTGGCACAGTTGGCAGGAGGGCGCCCGAGAGAGCCACAGATCAGGCTTCGGGGCCATTCCCCGTCGAGACCCGGCGGCAGACGCGGGTCTTTGGGCTCTTGGAGCCGAAGAGAGAAACTCTTCGTATTTCCGCCTGGTCGAACTCGACAATGAGCGATTCGACCATCTTCCCCTTACGGAGGACGTCATCCTGCGCTACGATTTGCTCCTCAGTGACAAATGTAGTCCCCAGCGGAGTCGCCATCTCTTGTACGCGCCGGAAAGAAAAAGGGAAAGAAGTCTTCACTGTAAAATTTTCCTTGAATCAGATGAAAAAATTACAACAAAACTGCTTTTTCCTTCCAGTTACAAGGAGGGAGGATGTTGAGTCTTGAATCCTCCCTTTGTTAAGGCTGGGTTCTTCGTGTGGCGGTGGAGAGTGAATCTTGTTCTCCGTTGACCGGATGACCGTCGGGATCGTCAGGGAATCTTCTCTTTGGCTGGTAGAGGGAGTAGCACAGCTCTGTCTACCAAAACTCTCAAAGAGAAGGTAGGCAAAGAGCAGCTTGTACGCAGCAAGCTTGACGAACTCTCTCCTGTCTCGGTCTGTCTCTCTCTGTGATCTTCTGATGCCAGATGCCTTTCTGATCGCCCTTGTGTCTATCCCCTCTCTTCTCTCATTGCCCGACCTCATAGCAAACGAGGCTATTTATAGAGGTCCTAGGGGTGAAAGTGCCCCCTAAAAATGCTCCACGATGAGGGCCAACTTCCCCACTTCCCGCTATGTGGGCGGTGACTGGCCAATAACCAGGGCGGTTATAACTGAGGCGCGAGACGCGGGTGTCGAGCCCACGCGCCTTGATGCTGAGACGCGGGTGTCGAGCCCACGCGCCTTGATGCTGAGACGCGGGTGTCGAGCCCACGCGCCTTGATGGTGAGACGCAGGTGTCGAGCCCATGATTGGGAAAGAGATGTGTTAAGTATTTGCACAAATATTATGTAAAAGAGAGAAGGTTTAGAGTCAACCTCGGTGCTTTGATCACTCCACAAATGTATTCGATATGATTAATATACCCTTTCCAATCTCCGTTATAGCATGGGCTATACCGAGTCGATTCTCAGGGAGAGCTAGCGATGGAAGCGTTACGGTTGGTAGTGAAGATATAAAACGAAGATTCTTCTTTGTCTTAAAAGAATAAAAACAAATTGGAAAAAAAGTAAAAGAATTGGTGGATATGTTAATGATGGAAAGTGAAAAGAAATCAAAGATGATATTTACTTTGAAAAGAAAACAAATGAATGAAAACTGTAGAAAGAATTAAGATGAGAAAACCACGACTAGCTAACCTTACTTCCTTGCTAAAACTTACTAAACTCCGTGATGGTGAATGCGTCCTCATGTTGATTCATCGGCAAAGATTTGTCTTGCGTGTTGGTCTAATTACTTTCCCACTTGGATGACGGGTGATCATTCTTGGACTTGTCTTGTAGCCTCATAGATGTCATTGGCCTACAATTAGACTTTCAATAATGGAATCAAAAGAGCTACACTCAAGGGATGCTAAGGAAGAAGATACAACATTCATTAATGGAAGTAAAGAAGTTGTACAACAAATAGCATATTGGTGATCCATCTCCATGTTCCATCAAGGCACTTGTTCTAGACAAGCTCTAAATGAGGCACACATGAATCATATGGAGAATTACAACAAGATACTTGCCAAGCAATGAAGTAACCCATCGGAGAAGAGAAGGTGTTGACTGAGTTTTCCTGCACACAAAATGTAGTATTTTAGTTTTAAGAAGATGTGCAAGTTCTCAATTCTAATCCGCTATAGCAAGGCTATGCGGGTCGTGATCCTCAGGGAGGACTGCGATGGAAGCGTTAAGCAAGTTTCTCTAAGTTTTTATTTTTATTAGTTAAATTAGAAAGGAAGTGGTATTTACAATGGGTCGGCAAATAAAGAATTGGGAGAAGTTGTGATTTAATCTACAAAAGAAAAGAAAAGAAAAGAAAACTTACCTCTTTAATCTGCTTACCGTTTGAACCGTTGCGATGATTTACCTTTTCTTGGAAGGCGTACAAGCATGGCTATAGGATCGTCCGCCTTCTTAATCTACTCTATGAAATGAAAAACAAGCTATGAAGACCTGTTCATCGCCATAGGCCATCAAGGTTCCTTCCTCGACTAGGTATTCTCGAAGCAGTTGGATCTCATGGTGGGCAAGACATTAGAGAAAGAAATAGAAGGAAGTAAATACTGAGATACACAAGATTAAATAAGAAGAAAAGAAAATAAAACAATACAAAAATAAAAGCAAACCTCGATTTGATTATTAAACAATGGTGGAAAAATAGAACTTACACCCGACTGTCGCCATCAGTACAAGTAGATCCCTTCCTCCATGAATACATCATCTCCTCTCAGTTTTTACACAAAGAAAATAGAAGTTTACAATGGGGGAAATAAATCTAACCTAGAAGAAGAAAAACCTAAAAACCCTAGCTTTTGGCCCTTGGCTCGCCTCTGGACGACCTGTACGTTGCACTGCAGGGGGTATTTATAGGTGCAGAAGGCCGAAGAGTCCCGGATGAAGTAGCCCACGAAATCTGGTATCCAGATGAGATCAAAGTGCCGCGAATCTTGGATTTTGCCGTGGATTTGTGGCATTTTTGTGGAATCTGGCCACGCGCTTTGGCGCGTGGCCTCACCTGGTCCGTCCATCTGGGCGCTTACTTCTGGAAGTATGATCCTGGCTCTCCATATTGGGATTTCGAGATAACTTAGAAATCAAGTTATCTTGATCTCAATTATCCCAAATCTTTTATCCACGAATTCCTTCTTATCTTTGGCTTTTATGCTCATCCTGCAAGAGTTTAGGGTTGGGTAGAATTCTATCCTTCTCTCATCTTTAATAATTGCAACTTTAGCCCTTGTATATTTGCACTTTGACAATTGATATTTGTACTTTTACACCTGGGCTTCAACTGTGGGCTTTTGGGCTTCATTAAGCTTTATTTATTATAAAAAATAAGAATTCGAGGCCTGCACACAATAAATTACAAATTATAATAAATGTGCAGAATTAAATGAATAAAATATGAAATGTGATGGTACATATGATGATAAAAATGCACTTTTCACTACCAATCACACCCCCACACTATCTTTTTGCTCGTCCTCGAGTAAAAACAAAGAAAAAGAAAAAGAAATGAAAAGTTAATCTAACCTAACTCACTTTCGTAGGAATCACGATTGCACTTAGCACGTGCAACAAGCCGTTAAACCTCTAGGTTACCCTAGAGGACGAGTGTTGTCCTCGTGAGGGTTTTCAGCGGATTACACCCACAAAATCCATAAAAAGGAAAATATTTGAATTATTATTGAAGAGACTAAGTAGTCTATAAGTTTTAGGATCCTCATTTTTATTCATTCTTTAAACTTAGTCTTAATTAAGTTAATTGTTTTCCATTTTAGGTAAGAATTAAAATTGAATTTCTAATATAGTCTTTTTCGTTACCAAAAATCATATGCATCCTTATGTTTTTACTAGGAATTCCTTACTTGGACTCTCATGCCTCTATATATATATATTTTTTTCTTTTTTTTAAATATGTATAACGCATCTAATTTTCTTTCGTATAAGCATTAAGGCTTCTTGAGGCCCTCATACCTAACTAATTGACTATTAGATGTGTTAATACATATATAAGTAATTTTTCCTTAATTTCCTTAGGCTTTCTAATCCACCCATGTAACGAACATAAAGTCGATTACTCCCAAACCGGTTGGCTTTAGGGCACCAGGTGAGAAAACACCCCGCGGACTCAAATTCGAGTGAACTAGGCCCCAAACTAAGGACTTTATTTTATTTACTCACCTTTAGGCATGAATACTTATGCTTCTTGAGGCACATGTATCAGCTTAATTGGTGATTTTTTTTCTTTTTTTTTTTTATATGAGGCACAAGGTCTTTGTCTTAGAATCCTAGATATGCATTAGGTATGCACATTTCATTAAGGTAAAAATCAAGACTAATTATTTATTCAATTTCTCCTCCTATACCTAAAATTTAAACAATTTATTTATTTTGACCAAGTTTTTAGAAATCCTAATCATGATTTTCCTAATCCTTAAAACTAACTAAGATTTCTTTCAAAAAATAAGTCAAAATATTTCCTTTTTATAACTTTTTTTAATACATTTTTATTTTTTTTTATTTTTTTTATATTACATACCACACCCTTCCCCCACACTTGTCATGCATTGTCCCTAATGTATGAATGAAATGTATGGATGCATGAACTGGCAGAAAGATATAATCACCAATACAGTGGGTCAAATAGACCCATCGCCGCATTAGCTTCCGCACAGACTCCAAAAAGATTTTAAGACGTTGACCATTTACCTTGAATGCATTGCCATTTTTGGGGTCGTAGATCTCTATGGCTCCGTGTGGAAACACAGTCTTAACAATGAATGGCCCTGTCCATCTTGACTTCAACTTGCCGGAAAGAGATGAAGTCTAGAGTTGTAGAGTAAAACTTTTTTCCTTGGACAAAGTTTTTTCTCGTGATGAATTATCGTGAAAAACCTTAACTCTATCCTTCGCAATCTTTGCATTCTCGTATGCATCATTCCTCAACTCCTCTAGTTCAGAAATTTGTAATTTCCGAAACTCACCGGCCTTATCTAAATCGAAATTTAGCTGCTTAATTGCCCAAAGGGCCCGGTGCTCTAGCTCGACAGGAAGTGGCAAGCCTTTCCAAAGACCAGTCTGTAGGGAGACATTCCTAGAATCGTCTTAAAGGCAGTCCTATATGCCCATAGGGCATCCACCAGTTTGGTGGACCAGTCCTTCCTATTCTGATTCACAGTCTTCTCCAAATGAGCTTGACTTGCCTATTAGAAACTTCTACCTGCCCGCTAGTTTGAGGATGGTAGGGCGTAGACAACTTGTGAGTAATGGCATATTTTCGCATAAGAGCTTCAAAGTTCTATTGCAAAAATGTGTACCATTGTCGCTAATAATGGCTCGAGGGATTCCAAAGCGTGAGATGATGTTATCTTTCAAGAATTTGACAACAACTTTGTTGTCATTTGTCTTGCAAGGGACAGCTTCTACCCACTTTGACACGTAGTCTACAGCCAACAAGATGTACTGGTGCCCAAACGAATTAGGGAAGGGTCCCATAAAATCAATGCCCCATACGTCAAAAAGTTCTACTTCTAGAATGGATTTAGGGGCATCATATTTCGTTTGAAAATTCTTCCTATCATTTGACATCTGTGCAAGTTTTGCAATACTCAAAGCGTCTCTAAACACAGTTGGCCAATAAAAGCCACTTTGCAGAATTTTCTCGGCAGTTTTGTGGGGACCAAAATGTCCACCGCAAGCAAACTCATGACAAAAAGCTAGCACGCACTCTTCTAGTCTCCTCCGGGGACACATCTCCTAATGATTTGGTCGCTACAATATTTGAAAAGATAAGGATCTTCCCACATGTAATACCGAACTTGAGACAAGAATCGGTATCTATCCTGTTTAGACAAACTAGGTGGTGTTTGGTTTGTGACTAAGTAATTTACTATGTCAGCAAACCATGGCTCCTTAGAGATGGCTAGAAGTTGCTCATCAGGAAATTATCATTGATGGGCAGCTCGTCAGATGGTGCGTTTGGCACACGAGAGAGATGGTCAGCTACGACTTTTCGACACCTTTTTTATCTCGAATTTCGAGATCAAATTCTTGAAGGAGAAGGATCCAACGAATGAGTCGGGCCTTCGCATCTTTTTTAAGCATAAGGTATCGAAGAGCAGAATGGTCAGTGAAAATCGTGGTCTTTGTCCCAAGTAGGTATGGAATTTCTCCAAAGCGAACACTACTGCCAAGAATTCCTTCTCGGTTGTAGTATAGTTCATTTGGGCGTCATTGAGCGTCCTACTCGAATAATAGATCACATGCTGCTTGCTGTCCTTACGCTATC